>JAGXCT010037139.1:18783-38639 GCA_022495035.1 Philopotamus ludificatus | reverse complement strand
TAAAAGATTTTTTAAGAAGCAAAGAATTAGCATTAGAAACACAAATATCATATACGTAGATTAAACAAAAATACATATTTTAGAATTTTGGGAGGATAATATAATTGCACATCTTATTTTATACAAAATTTCGAGCATTTACGGATGTCTTACATGGGGCCTCATTAATTCAGGGGGCCTCAACGTTCAGCCATTTTGTTTCATAACAAAATTAATTAATAATTTATTAGTATTCCCTAAATTAAATTGATAAATGTTACATAAATCGATACGCAATTAATTATGTATCAATCTCATGATATTATATGATGTAATAATGGAGAAATTGTAGTATTTTGAGGGGGGCCTCAAAATTGAATTGGGCCTGGGGCCTCAGTGATAAATATTTGCGAACTCTAGCAACACAAGTTTAAAATTTATTCTGCGAGACAATAGAAATGGTTTAAATGAAAATACATAAAATAAATAAAAGAAAATCATTGCGTTCGATCCCGTCGACGGTTGTCGACCGCTTGAGGAATTATAATTAATTTTACACATTTGAGAAATAATACTGAAGCAAGTGAAAAAACAGGCTCACAATTTCCAGATGTTCCAGCTTACAAGAGATAATGTAACGCACACACACATCACGCACATAAATAGGAATAATCCAGTTAGTCATAACTCAACAAACAAACATAAAAATATCCATAATGGCATTTGTGCTGCGCGCACACATTAAAAAATTGAGATCTAAAGATACTTTTCAATTTGGTGGATAACGAGCAAAGGGCCACTAATTGATAAGGGTCGCGATATCGTCGTCGGCGTCTGATCGATTCGACGGCGTACGTCAGGAGTGATGGATTTGAAGAAAAGGAAGTGACCAGTTTATGAAAGCGCCGAAAGTGGAGCGAGCCGTGGAGGAATCCGATTTATCGACTCTAGAGTTCAAGTGCCGCTGGTTTGTTTGAATTTTAAAATTTGTAAAGGCGGCTATTGTGCGACATGTGTACATGTGATTCCCTTATATATATTTGTCTGTAAATAAAACGTATGCCAGCAGATTGAATGGAATGTATAATTTGTATGAAGAATGCGCGCTGGCATCTTCGGCTACTATATAAATTACTAATATATTGTCGGGTGCGAGTGTGTGTGCCCGCATTTATTTGTTCCCGGTGGAAAACGTCGAAAAGTCGCATTTTTTAAATTGATGAGGGCGATAGTGTGCGCCGTGCATATTTGTCTATGTAAAATCGCTAGAGGAATCCTTAATGTATTCGATTCGAAATTGATATAAAATTTTCCATTTATAAATTCCTTGCATACGTTTAGTCATCGCAACAAATAAAGTACAATGTAAAACAGTCATTGAATCATAAATATTTTCATCGTCGCCCTCTGAATTCTAAATCTAAAACTGAGATTTAATTGTTGCGATATTATTAATAAAATAATAATAAAAAAAATGCGATTTTCGATTTAACACTCGAGGTCCATAACACGGCTCGGATGCATATTTTTCTTTGTGATTTGACCTGTTTAGCATCCCGGCCGCCGTCTAAAAGCAAAGCCAAAGATGATTTAACGGCTTAAGAGAACAGGGACTGGACCTTTTTATGTTCCAGACAGGTCGTAAAAATCCAACAGGTTTTTGGGCATTCCTGCAGATAAAGTTACGGAGTCCGCCTCTCATTCACGGGATTTGGAGAGAATTTCAGTACAATCGGACCCGAGCCGGGGGTCACGGCACATAACACCACCATAAAGCCGACGTTTTCACTAAAAATAAATATCTATTCCGGTTCCGAGGCGTCGAAATGCACTTTTTTTACGCGAATTTATTCGATGTATTAAAAAAGATCGCTGCGAATTTAATGTACAATCGAGCGCATCATTGACGTCCGTCAAATGATAACAATAGTGCATACGTGTGGGGGTCGCGTTATACGCACCGTCCGCCAATGGCCGTCCGTCGACGCGTCCTTGAAACATCATCGTCCGTAGACGCATCGTAAATACGGCCATACACGTTCACGCACGCGTGCATTGCGGATAACGCATTTTATTGCGTTTTTCAATGCAAATGCGACCCGCGGCATTGTCCGCTTAGCAAATTTAATATATATAAAGATTATCCGGCGGGCAAACATTTTTTTTTATTTGGCGAGAGATAACGCTCGAAAAACACACACTTTTCGAGATTGTTGAGCCAACACTTTATGATTTCTTTGCACCTACGCACATGTGTGTATGAACACAAGTGCGGCAATCTCGAAACTTTAGATGAAATCATGAAAAAAAATTATCGTGCACAAACAATTTCATATTTGTGTGAAGATATAAAAAAAAATTGCTGTTATCAGAATACGGTAGAACTCAAAAAATGTATCATTGTGAATATTTTTCTAATACGACGTGTAATAATTACATTTTAGAGGCTTCTAGTAGCATATACTTGGAGAGAGGAGAGGGTTGTCTAAAGAAAAAAGGTGAAAAAAAATATTCATAGCGACAAACAAATATTAAAAGAGAAAGATGGGGTATATTTGTTATGAAATGAATGTATATAAATAGACCCCAAGCATTTCAAGTCAAGATATTGATGATTTCTTCATCAATATCTTGAGATTTTAATAAAATGGATTATTTTAAGAATAAAAATTCATGATATTTATTAGTAGGAGCGAATAGAAACGCATATTGTTGTTTTTTTCGGAATTTAATCCAAGGGGTTTTTTCAGACATATTCAAAGGTTTGTGACATGCATGATTTATATCAATATCTAGACTTAAATGGTTTATTCTAAGAATAAAAATAGTCTGTGTGTCCCACCGAATCCGTTTTTATTTTTTTCGCAATTGTGGGCAATAAAGGGAAATGATTATTTATAATATTTATTCTTTAGACATTTTTAGACAAATACAAAAAGTTTGTGACACGTGGGATTCATATTAAAAGAGTTAATTGCAATTGGGGGATTTGCGGCGAATATTTCAACTCAGCGCGTAATTCGGAGTAGTGTAACTGGGGGTTCCACTGTATCGTACAATAAGTCGGGTGTGTGTTTGGACCTCCGCCGACCCCGTGAGACTGACTCACCGAACCTCTGGGGTTCGATCGCACCCAGGTTAAGAACCACTGCTCTAATTGCTTCAACATATTTAATTAATCTCCTGCCAATTTCTATAGAAACAATGGACAAATAATTCAGTCTCACCATAATGTGACTTATTTCCCAATACTTCTGATATTAAATAATCTAACAATACATTTACTTTATCTGGTCCTATAAGTGAAGCTGAAACTGAAGCTCACAAAAAGACAAAAATACTATAATAGGTGTTGGGGCCCCAAATGATCGGGGGCCTTTCTATAAATCCGCCACCGTAGAAACAAAACAATCGATGTAGTTTTGTTTCACGTGTGCGTTAATTATATTGCGATCTAGTATGGAATGTTGCTGAACATAACACGGGGGTAGCTGAAGAGATATGAAATCGCTGATTAGATTTATCATTATGTAAGCCGAGACCTTTTAAAGAGACGAAGCATTCAAAACAGGTAGCCGTTGGCTGTGGCATCGGACGAGGGTCAAAGGTGCCCAACAATATATGTACATGTGCCATTGTTGTCGCATGAGACCTATTTGTACACAGAGTGCATCCAGAACAAGTGTCTGCTCTGAGAAAGGGGACTTTATTTGTGCAGCCAACAAAGCAAATAAACAAGTGAGCAGACCTCGATCTTTACGAAAACCGTGAAGATTTTAGGGTCCGCGCGTAGAAAAAACCAAGCTATAATCTCGCCGCTATAAATAGACAATCGGCGAGGTCAAAAAAGTGTGCAGAAATGCGACTGTGCGAGGTCCCTCGGCGGCAATCGAAGCAAATTACGATTATCGTATCTCTGTCATCGACCAGAAAATCAATTTGCTGATTGTAGATTTTAGCGGTGGGTCCCGTCCGGTACGTGTGCGTGCTGGATGGACGGTGGCGCAAAAAAAAACCAAAAAAAACCAAAAAAAAAAAAAATGGCTTGCCCACGGGCAACACCGAACGGTAAAAACACACACATTACCCCGGCGATGGTTTGATTGATTGCGGTACTCAACTACTAATTTCTTCATTAAAATTTTGTAGATGAGTGCCGGCAGAGTCCCTCGTGTGTCCAAATTTGTCTGCACAATGAGCGCACTGTGCGCCAAAACTTGGCCATTATCCGACAGTCGCTAGTAGGTACTGATTGATCATTATTAATATTCAAAATGGCTGACGAAAAATACACGCCGTGGAAAATGAGCTCGCTCGTCGATTTTTTTATCGACAGAAAATCGACGAGCGTTTACGATTGTTAATTAAAACCGAAACCTTTCAGCCACGAGTGGTACCTGCGTGACAGAGAAACTGCTAGAATTGATGGTGCCGCGAGGAATTTGGTTAACTAACAGTTTTGGCAATTTGTATATTTTTTTTTGTTATTATTTATAAACTCATTGAGAGAAATGCGAGAAAATTTTAATTGCCGCACAAAAAAAAACAAGATTCGTGTGTTCGAATACAATTAATTTTTATTTCAACATTTTCTCGAAGATCAACTGGGATGCGATGATGTTATCTGCATCACCGGCGGGATTTTTATAATTGGCAATAGCTTAAAAATTTTCACAAAATATCACTTTATCGTTTGTGCGATTAAAAAAAATATATTTAAATTTAATAAGATCAGATAAGATGGGTTCGATAAAAACAAATGTTAATTCATTTGTAAATGATTCTTAATTTAAAACTGGACGGAGGCGCACCGTCCATATGGCCAGATTGTGCGGCGCACACAGGCGCTCAGTGACAGAAAAACATTTTTAATTGTTATTGTTTTTTCTCTTATTTTTTATTAGCTTCTCTATGATTGATATTAGCATCTAGTCCTGGGCGTTTTGCCTAAGGTAGCTAAGGTAGCCTCAATTATGAGGCCCCACCCCATCAAAAAAATATTTTCACTATTCTATTCGCACGTTTTTTTACACAATTTACAATGTTTTGGCTCCATAATAATAATAAAAAATCGTTTTAAGAGCTGAGCTTTGAGGCCCCCTGAATTAATGGGGCCCCAGGCGCACGCCTTGTGGGCTTAAGGGAAAATTCGCCACTGCGGACGCTTCTGTCTGGAGGGACTCATATTTTGGTATTTTTTTTATAATAATCGCAAAGATTAGAAAAATGCAGCGATCACAAATAAACCAATGGCTATCAGCGTGTTGCTGCAATATTTACACAACACGACAATGATAACAGTCTCCGTTAGCTATTGCTCCGTGTTATTGTAGATTATATGTAAAAAAAACTAGCAATTAGAATATAACGTACTTCTATTAACTGGAATCTGCTGTGGTAAATCAAAGAACAAGAAATTATTTCGAAAAAAAAATATGTTGCATTTCATTCCACAATCAAAACGCTCTAAATTACCGTCCGGTTTCGAATAAATTTGAATAATTTAAATCGGCGAGATTTACTAGCCGAATCGGTGAATCGACGCCAGTTCCAGAAATTAACATTCCTCAGATGTTGATCTTAATTTTTATGGTCGCCCGTCATAGAGTCAACAGACGGCGGCTCTGCCTCCCATCCGATCGGTCCGATGCATCAATCAAGATGGCGCTGGTGGATCCGATCAATTATTTTAAACAATGCGACGCATCTCTCGTTTAAATTATACGCACATAATAAATCTCGACTCAATACATAACTAATTTAAACGCGGTGTCAATGGCGCACCGGCGTCTGTGTGCAGAACTTTAACACGGGCCTGTTTAGAATGAAAAATTCATTTTATGCGCCTGTGTGCGCCGCACAATATGGCCATATGGACGGCGCGCCCCTGCACGTTGTGTATGCATCCTAATGCCGGATGATAGCCGACGCTAACGAGATACATTACGCCAGAAAACGTATTCAATCCGTCGATTTGTTATCGGAAGATTTTTATAAAAGAATCGACAAATGATTAATCGAGCGGGCGGTTGAAGTGTTCTTTGGGGAAATCGTATAAAAAAAAATTGTGTTCGAATGAAGTGCTCTTTAAAACACACATTTTCTCATCTTTCGTCGCGTCGGTACGATTTTTATGTTTATAATAAAATACGTAACCTTTTCGAGTGTTTGTTGTGATAAAAATTAATATCTATGGGTTTGTTTTAAAGCTCGCAAGTCGAATGTTTACACTGGGCAGCGACGAGATTACACTGCAGGTGTTCTGCATCGACGAGTCATCAGTGTTTTATAAACAATTATATAAACAAACTGTTGCATTATTCTAATACGTCAATGGAATGAAGATAAAAATGTGTTTGGTTAGATTCAGTCGCAACGAATGAACCTAATCTATATTTCCAATGTTAAAAATAAGAATCGTATTATTATTATTAGCTATAAATAGATATAAACAAAAAAATCACGAGGGTAAACATGGAAATCATGTCATAAAGAATTCGCAGAATTCATAGATTTTCGGTTAACTTACATTAACAACTGATTGTATGTTACCTACAAGCCATGATACTGATTAATTGGTTTGAGGTTTATATTGTTTACTCAACAAAGGATAATTTATTGATTGTACTGATTGTGTAGTGTTGTTGTTTTAGTAATATCACATACTACAAATCATTCTTCAGAGTAAGATTCAAAGAAGACGAGGACACGGAAAATCTAGAACGTCCTGACCGAAGAACTTTCCTGTTTGAAACAGTAATGAATAGGACAGAGCTGATATCCATGATCGCTTTAACGAGATAAAGAGAGAATCACCAAAGGAGATTAATGCCGCAAATTCGCAAACTAAAAAGTGGATTATTTTATTTATAGATTTAAAAGTATACATATTGTAAACTGTATAATAATAAATAAACAGATATATGTTACCTACAAGCAATGACACTGGTTAATATTAATATTATTTCGGTTTTAAAACTTATATTAATTATTTAATAATAAGGATAGTTGGCATTATAAGCATAAGTCTCTCATAAATAATAGTTTTTGTCGGAAGGCTGACCTATCCGAGTACTAAATCAATTCAGTCGCGGTTAACTTACATTATTGCAATAATATGTATGTTACCTACAAGTACTGATTATTTTAATAACATTACATTATTACATATTTTTTTAATGATTCGTTATTCATCCCCGATATAAATTCGATACAAACACACACATGATGGATTGATGTAAAAATTACAAAATTTTCCTTATAATCCGACGTAATTGGATACGATTTATGTAACGCCCTTCGAAAAAAAGGCGATCGATCCAACAGTAATTATATCAACAACAAAAAATATATACCCAACGTTTTGATTCAACAGGTGTTGTATGGCCCGCGGAAAATGTCCATTTTCCGGAATTTAATTCGGCCGACAACATTTGACAACGTCGAAAATGAAATGCAGCGATAATCAAAAATAAATACGTACCAATTTTTCGATCAGCCGAATATCACTAAAAATGTTTCATACAAAAATATGTATATAAATATATTTAATACTCGTAGGCACTGGAGATATATTAATTATAGTACTTATAAGGATTTATTGTCACTTTGAAAAATAATATATTGTCGTTATAAATCTGCGGAAAAGATAGAACCATAATTAATTTCGGGCAATCGGTCATTCATATAAAAATACGCGCGAGCTCGACACAAGGAAACGGTTTATACGAAAAAAAAGCAGCGATCGTCAACCGTCGCGCGGGTGGCCACCCAGGGCGCTTTGTTTTCGGCAATAACATAATGGCAACAACGATAATGGCATTGTATTAAAGACGAAATAATTATCAATTTCACGGTGTGTAACCATAGCTTCTCCATGTAATGCCGTGGATATTCACGGCTATTATGGCGCTCGGTAGCCGGGCACGCTCGGTAGCCTAGGCGTGTGCCTCTATTGCGCAAGGTCGGTGCCAACACATTTATCAGCCAGCCGACCACGTGTTGACTGCACCCCGTGTCACACGGTTCGCGGCGGATAAATCACATACCAGGGGTCGACAACCCGGGCGAAAAACCGCGCAAAAACGGACGAAAACGTACAATTTTAACGTTTTTTTTTAGGATTTCGAATCGATCCCGATTCAATATCGCGCGATGATGAGAATATTGACATTTATTACCGTCGAACCGTCGATAAATGTCATAAATATATGCCATTTAATTAGGATTTCATTAAAATTTGATTAAATAACACGTTTATAATAGTGCGATTCGTTTGAATAAACATATAAAGAACGTGATTATGTCGAAAGATTTAGAGAAAAAAATATGCATTTTTTCTCATTTTAATTATATTGCGGATATGTCTGCAATTGTGAGTTTTTTAGCGCAAGACGTCAATCGCAAGCGAGACATTAATGAAAACATCCATTCTGTTTTTACGCGGTTTAGGGCAGAATACGCGTTAATTTAATTTGAAATATTAAAACATATGAAAAACGTAAAAATATACCCTCGACTCTTTTTTTACGCGAATTATTTATTCTAACACGATTTTCAGAAATGATTTTACTACTTTTTATATCGAGTCGATGCGGTAGATTTATATTGACGGCGAATAAAAATGTTTGTCACCCCGGGTTTCGAGAATCACATAAAATTTTACAATATTGCACGGTTTGAGAAATTATTTACAGCAAAAAATCCATGACATCAATATTGACTCTCGAAAAAAAGATCGATTTTTGCACAATAAATCGGCAAACGTGACTCGGACAGCTTTTTATAGATATATCTGGATTTTAAAACAATTCCCAGAAATCTCTCGCCGTCGTTCGCATAATTGAACGTCGTTAGACACGGATTCAGAAGCAATGATAATTAAATAACTTTAAAATAATGTCTTATTATTGCAATTTTACGTCCGGAGAAAAATGCATAAACGGACGCCGTGTCCCCCGCGACATCAAAAAATGACCGCAATCGACGTATGCTCCAAGTATATGAGCGTAATCCGCAAATTATGGAATTAAACAACTTAATCGCACGTTTGGGAACGGAAGGTGCCCCGTTCGAAGCGCCATATAATTTTTCACGTCCACACTAGTTCGGGGCCGGGGCCATATATGGACAATATTAATGGTCTTCGGCCGGCGATGGCGATGATTTTTGACTGAAATTAGACGTCGATTCCCGACAAACGCGGCATAATCCGACTCGCGCAAAAAAGAACGCCGCTGAAAATTACACATTTCAGCGTTCGATTCGAATTAGGATCGAAACGATACAAAAAATAAAAACAGTCAGTATTTTTTTTTATAGCGGCGTTTCAAAATATTCGCATTATCCGAACGACCCCGATTAACGACGGCGGCGGTCGTCATTATTTTTTCGACAAAATATCGCGCAAAATAAATTCGAAATCATCGCCATAACAATTTCGTAAACCGACGCAATTAAATCACAATTATTTATATATATATAATTTTTTGTCGACGGACGCTCTACACACTTTCACAAATCCACAGGAACACAGATTATTGTTTCGAAGCTCACTGAATAAAAAACGGCCATATTAAAAAAAAATACGGGGATCGATCGACGTTTTCGATCGGGGGGTTGATTTTTCGATCGAATCCTTTACCTGCTCGATTTATATGCGTATAATTATATAATGCACGTCGCGAGTGCGTTGCCCAAAATTAATTATTACGGTATTGATTTCACTGGGGGTATCGATCGCGCCGTGAGCACTGATTCACTCGGCGCGTTACGTTGTTGTCGGTGGTGCGGTGCCGTGTTGCGCCGTGTTGTGTTGTGTTGTGTTGCGTCGCGTTGTTGCGGGGGGTGCAGGGGGGCGCTAGAGACACTGGCGCGCTAGAGACGCGCGAGTCGCGCGGCGGTCGCTCGCAGACTGACAGGCGGGCGCGCGCGCGCTACGCCGTTGGCGCGCCGGGCTCCCCTGATAACAGCCAGCTCGGGATAACAACAGATAGCCGCGTGCTGATAACGGAGAGCTTTCGCGCGCTCCGCACGAGCCGCACACCGCTACCCGCTACCCGCTACCCGCTACCCGCTACCCGCTACCCGCTACCCGCTACCCGCCTGTAATCTTCGCTCCCTCGGACACTTCGCCGCTCCGAACGGAACGTAGGCGATAATTAGTGTACAGAAAGTCCTCGATTTACGCGATTAATTGATTCCGAAGGTTTTCGCGTTAACAGAAAATTTAGCATCTTTGGCAAAAAATATATTTTAGTTTCAAAGGATAGGCGAAAATAAAATAAATCTACATATTGGGTCTAAGAAACCATTTCGGACCATATTCGGACACAATGATTGGGGTGGAAATATTCGAGATGGGTGCCACAAGAATTTGAACGATCGAGTCATCATATGCAAATTTCTGCTTGCACTATACCAAATCGAACCCTTCTTGGATGGCCCCTAACTGGGCATGAAAAATTGATTAACTATGAAAACATCGTAAGCAGAAGAGCATATTGTGAATCAGGAAAAACTACCCCCTCCACCTCTAAACCGACGATGATTTGGTGGGACATTCGAGGACTAATACATTTTGAGCTGTTGAAACCGAACGAAAAGCTAAATTCAAAGAGGTCCTATCAGCAATTGGATAATTTAAAAACAGGACTCCAAGAAAAGAGGCCGGCGATGTTCAATAGGAAGGACATCATCTTGCTTCATGATAATGCTAGGCCACATGCCGCTTTGGGACACGTCAGAAACTCGCAGAGCTAGGCTGGGAAATTCTGTCGCATCCACTATACTCCCCAGACCTAGCACCCTCCGATTATCACTACTTGTTTTTTTATGGAAGTTATATTATTCGAGGTATGAAAAATGTATTATTTTGTTTTATTCTAAAAACGGACAGAACTTTCCGTTGGACCCAATTTGGGATAATATATATATATGGCCCAATATATAAATGGCTATCAATGTATATTATTTATTGCACATATTTATTCGACATATTTCACATAACGAAAACTACATACAGTGACACCCCGTTTTTACGTTTTTAAAGGGACCAATAAAAATAAATGTAATTGGTGGGAAAACGATGATTCCGGGTTACAAGGAAAAGCTAGTTTACAGCTCTTTCGATCTTTTAAATCGATAAGAAATGCCCCCAATATGCCAAATAGCATCTTCTTTTGTTGGAATTGGACGGTTCTTTACGGTACTACGTTCTGGTACTTTATTTGATCAATTCCACCCCGTGTTTCAACAGTATAATAAGTTCCATCTAAAATAGATACCTTAATTTTTTTGGGATCTTATTGTCGTAATAATTGTATCAGATTTTTGCGATAGTAATGTTTAAAAACACAGATAATTCCCAAGTAAAAGGCTTATTTTATATTCCTCAGTATTAAATTTGTTGAATATGTTGGGCATCTCTCTTGGAATAAGATATTCTTAGCTCCAATCAAAGCATCTGAGCTTAAAGGTTGTTTTTCAAACAAATAAATTTTAATTTTAAACTTTTCAAATGTAAATTGCGGGTATTAAATGTACTAAAATAAAACGGGACTGTAAAAATTGAACGTAAATTGCGAGAAAACGTGAAATCCGGGCTCCTTCAAGTATCGATCAAGTGTTAATGGTCTCTTAGCCCTTTTCTTTTGTTCATAAATTGTAGTGTAGCATAAAATATCATCATACCTTGCTTTGGTAACGTTCGTAGATCGTTCAGGATCTGGGTCTTGAGCTTCGAGAACAGCTAATCCATCCCGAATCATATATAAATATTCCCCTATCTTCGCAGTTTTAAATTTCTTGGGTTATTCAATTAATTCCTCTTCTTCTGTAAAAAAAATCTTCTTTTCCCCCGTCCTCAAGCTCCATTAATACATCGTTGCTCTTTTCAGCTGAATGACTGTTAATAAAACTGACGAAATCCTCTTCCTCTAGATTTAAATTTAGTTCTTTGGTCATTTCAACAAGGTCTTGTATAACTACGTCAACTTCTTCAGTCGGTGTACTACTTAATCTCCTCAACCAATTGGATTCGGAGGAAGACATTTATTACATTGTCAACTAATAGCAAATTCTTAAATGGTAGATTATTTTTAAAGCAATATATTTTTATTTCCTTAAAAATATGAAACCAGTATTTAAAAATCTATGTTCTTTTGTTAGATTTCTAAATGGCAGGTAATGATGTTTTAGGAACATTATTTTCTTGATGGGATTTGTATGACCGATCTAGCACTTTTTTTTCAGTAAAGGCCTGTTATGTTGGGTAACCCTAACTCAGAGGCGCGCCGTCCATATGGCTAGATTGTGCGGCGCACACAGGCGCCGAGAGATAGTACTGCTTTTGTAAATTTCGCATTTTAAAAAAATCGCGTAAGTCGAGGACCGACTGTAGTTATATGGACAAGAAATACTATTGCTTGAGAAAGCATTCGATCGAACGCGACGAGAAAAGCTAATAGATACGTCGAATCTCACGCGGTTCGACGAAAGTGACGAGACACTTTTAAGATATACTAATTAGCATTTGCACACTACCTGGCACTTTTTTACGCGGTTCACTAAAAATAATAAATACTTTATTTTTACGCGAATTATATGTTGTAACGCGGGGTTTCCCAACCTTTTTTTGCTCCATTCCCCCTTTCACCAATGTTTACAATATAATTCCCCCCTACCTAAGATAGTCTGACTCAAAAGGTATATTCTAAAGAATATCCTTGCACTTAGTGTCAAAATTCTTTTATTTTTGTATATGTAGGTATATATGTACATAATATCATAAATTTATTGAGATTATTTTTTTCATGTAATTTTCAGCATCCACCATATTTTGTTGTTTTGTTTTGATTTGCATTGAAAAACCTGACGCAAAGATGTGTCAACACGAATGGAAGTAATATACGAATAGCTCTTTCTGACACTTTAGGGTCAGAATCGTACATATTGGACCCAATATTATGTGATTGATCTCTCACTAATTTTGCTCCAGAGTCATTTTCCAGGAACTTTTTCAACAGACAATGTAAATGGATTAAAACTACCTCCTCGTCGCTGAGTTCAAGAAGATTCCATTTTTTGATCTTGTTCATAAAAGCTCTTAAGCAGTAGCACACCGACAGTATTTAGCGCCTGTGTGCAAAACTTTAATTGGCGCTCCTATTCCCGCCTCTACGACAAAAAACATTTTATGGATAAGAATTAGGAAATATTAATCGATATTTTTTTGATTTCACAAAATCATAATGAATTAAAATTTTCCCTCGAATTTTTAAAATTAGGTAATAAATATAAACTTAAATTATTAGATTATTATTTCGTTAAAGTAAATATTTATATATAATATATTGCAATATACCTGTAAAATTAAATATTTTTTTATAGCATCTTAGAGATTAAACCCCTGAAATCCCAAAATTCAACCCCAGGGGGTTATAAGTTAGTTTTGTTAAAAAAAAATTTTTTGACATTGATGTTTGTTACTAAGTCTACTTATTATTACTATATTATTCGACCTCGTCCTTAGACAACCCCCGTCAGAAGCCAAGGCAACTATACAAAATTTAGGTAAAGGACGTTGTAATTCAATATCAATGTAACGTGATATTTTTTATTGTCAACTAAATGGCGATGGTGTAATGCATTACACGTAACATGTAGTTTAGCCTTGAAAATGTACGTTCTAGGAGGGAACGCTATAGAAGGGACTGTCGAACTTTGTCATATAAAACTGTGGTATAGGAAGGTTTACTGTATAAACGTATTTTATATTTTAATATTTAATTGATATTATCAGATACCCAATTAAGGGTTTAAGAAGTATACAATTAAATTTATTTAATTATTAAAAAGTTTTGCCAATATCTTTTTCTATATAATAAAACTAATTTTTTTTCAATTGAATTTAATTGGAAATTCATCGACTAATTTTCTATGCCCGCATCAAACGAATTAAAATCATATCTGCATTTTTCATCAATTGAATTTAATCACGTGGACGTCATTTTTTCCAAATATCCGACGCCAACAATTTATTGATCATCGACGACCTTTTATTTTCGTTTGTTATCAACAATAAAATGTTCATAAACCGCGTCCGATCTAGATAAAAATGCATTTGTGTTATGCAAATGTATGCAAATCGCGTGCAAGAACTGCATTGCCGGTATCAATCTCGGCCACAATAAAATCGAAATTGCACAGTGAGAAGCAGTAAAATCGGAGATGAAAAGAAGCGAACAGTCCCTCGACAATATTATCCGAATTAATAAACATAAATAATGTAAAATAAGCCGTGGGGCGTGGGTATGACAAACCCACCTCACAAAAAAAAAACAATAATCAAATTTAAAAAAACTTAAAAACCCATTAAATTCTAGTCACGATAATATTTATACTCGCCGATCTTAAGATAACAAATATAGCACGATATTATATATCGTAAATATTTAAAATATGTTCTTAAATCATATTTTTTCGAGTAATGCGCAGTAGCGCGCCTGTGTGCAGCACTTCATTTAGGGTCCCTATACGTCTATTGTACTTAAAAAGACGAACCAAGGGCAATCGATATTGTTGTATATTATTTAATATGGCCGGCGCCTTCCTGATATTATGCAATTAGTAGAAATAAGCTTTTTATATCTGTACCTTTGAAAGAAGCTTCTTATAATATCTGGACATTTAATCATATACAGAGGCTAATTCCTAATCTCCTAATTCTTTTTCATGAAATGTAGACCCCGATTAAAGTATTGCATACATGCGCAGAATACTGTCGGCGCGCCAGTGTGCTAAACAATAGTTCTAAGCAAAAAAACTTTAGCGTGTCTGGAGACACATTCCACTCGAACATTAGACTATAAAATACGCGATTTCTTTCGGGTCTCCCAAATATGAATTCAATTAAAAATGCCACATTAAATCATTTTTTTTCAAGTTTACCACAAAGGATATAATCCTTAATGAAATTATTCTAACCTAGATAAAATTCCATGCCATATTTACTCTGCATGTAAGACTACGATGTTACACAGTAGCGCGCCGACAGTGTCCGGCGCCTGTGTGCAAAACTTCATTTAGGGTCCCTATACGTCTGGTGTGCTTGAAAGGACGAACTGAGGGCAGCAATATTTTTAATTAATGTCGATTTTAAGAGCGCCCAAATTTTCCGGCGCCTGTGTGCGCCGCACAGTCAGGCCATATGGACGGCGCGCCCCCCTAATGCGGTTTCCAACTTAAACTAATTATTATTTAGCAATTAATTATATGGCTATTTAGATAATCAAATGTTAAAATCTATTCGAATACTATGACTCAATTGCATGCAAACGGCATAAAGCATGATAAGAAAATATGAAAACTGGTTACATTTATACATAATGCATAATTACCTCTATGATTTTATAATTCTTTGTCATCGATTGTGTCTCATACTCGAGGAACGTGACCGTGAATAGTCTCCAAAGCACCGCCATTTTTACGCCATTTCCAGGTTTCAAAATTTAATACACATTTTTTTTTATAAAAAATAATATTTCCGTCCAAATAAAACTCTTTATATACCGGGTGGTCTAAAAATACGGTTTAAATGACGACACTTTGCATACGCCATCTTGACGAATTAAATTTTGGCGGTCCCTGTGATCGTTGCCCCGGTTCCACGGCCATATCTGAGTTATGGAGCCGATTCCCTGTACTCCTATATATCCTTCAATTACGCACTTTACGACGAATGCAAAGATTTATTTTATTTATTTATTCAAAACTGGTTCCCGGTAGAGAGTCAAATTGGGATCCTTTTGAGGAAACTGCGCTGCATTCGGCTTACTTATGGCTCAGTGCTCCTGCGTAATTACCGTCCATATCGTAAATTATTAGTATTTTTTTTCTTGTTATCCGATAATTCAGACATTTTCCGTTAAACGATCGCTATCGAGCCACGGTACCTTATTCACGGTAAATCACAGTAATTCCCTTAGGATGAATGATCAGATCCACAAAATTCGAGTCTTTCGGATACCGGAAACCCGAAATCATCTGGAAATTGGCAATAAAATTTAATTTAAAATTAAACAAATACAGTAAGCTCCCCTATAACGTACACTCTTATAACGTTCCCATCTATAACGTTTGCGGTGATTTTTTCCTATAACGTCGATCCCCCTATAACGGTAATGTTTTATAACGCTATTTAAAATTTTCGTAAAAATATTCTATAATTTTATAAAATGTCGCGTTGTTCTTCCCTGCCCGCAAGTTGCTGACGTAATCAGCCAAAATACAAAAGGATATCGCTCATCGCGCGAGCCAAGTCATTTGCGCTGGTTATCACGTAAAAATAACCAAAAAAAGAAAAATTAAAATATTTGATTTACTGATATCCTTCAAATCAAAAAATAAAATTGAAAAACATTAACGCCCTATAACGTCCCCTCATATAACGTGATATCAATCTTGACGTTATAGGGGGGGCTTACTGTATTTATCATTTCATAGTAAATAGACCCCATCGATCAACGCCATTGGGTTCGAGCCACCGTGACGATTGAAAAACCTTTTGATTATTTTTTGGGAAACCTTGTATATATGTATATAGTCAGCCCTTCTATAACGAAAAAAATCCAAGGGACTCTATTTTTTAAATTGAACGAATCTTATTTTAAATGACCTTGTTCAATGTCAATGTCACGTGTTATTTTTAATCCTCAACTAAACGGTATTGGCCCTTACTCAACGTAATATATTACGTATTTACGAGATATGGAATTGGACTTGAATTAATTAGGTTTTTTTCTTTCGCAATTTACGTTCAAGGAGAGAGCGCTATAGGAGGAGCTGTCGAACTCGTTATAGAAAACACCGGCATTGCAAAGAACGTTTTAGAAGGGTTTACTGTATTTTATATTTTTTTACACGGTTTTAATATAAAAATAACGTAAACACGTATAACGTAAACACAAAAATAAAAAAATAGGAAGGACCCAAATGTAATGTCGTATTATTTAATGAAACTCAAACTCATATTTCTGATCATTTATTAAACTTCCACAGGCTCCATCGTAGTAGCTGCGATGCGGGATGCAGAATGCAGAGAATCCTGAAGAGACAAAATCATGAACGAGAATGATCACGATCCTCAGACATGAGGGTGCCGACCAAAGAAGAATTAAACTCCCCTAGCCGTTCTTTTTAGGTATCTTTGTGTTTACGACCATGAATTACCGCATTAACTCGATAATTCTTCAATACTGAGAGTCGGATTTTTTTCAATCTCTTCTTTCAGGACTTCACGGGGACATCCACTTTTATGCTCATTTTTCAAATCAATATTGCCTGATTTAAATTTTTTGAACTATCTTTGACATTTCCTTATGTTTAATGCGTCTTCGTAAACATCGCTAATATTTTTTGTTGCCTCCGTTTCGTTTTTTTTTGGCGAGAAACTGAAACAGCTTACAGCTGCGCAATTGTTCTTCCGAAAGACATTTCTTGGTCATTATTAAAGGGACGCGTAAAAAAAATATTTTTTCTACGCAAAACGAAGATTGGAGACTTCCCACGACACGTCTTTCTTAGTCAAAGAACTTTAAAAAAACTAATCTGAAACTATACTTTCCGAAAATGCGACATTACATTTGGGTTCATCTAATATATTGCTAACATATGAATATATTTTAAATATTTTTTCCGAGTCAAGTCTGAGAAAAAAATGCTTTTATAACTCACAATGATCCTTTCTCCAAATATCATACGAATTGACTATATAATTCGATGAAAAAATACAATGAACCGGTTAACAGCAAAAACTAGTAATACATAATTAAAACTATATAGAACAGCTTACATGTACAACACATGTATAATAACTTGAACAAAAATAAATTTATTGAAATTCTTACGTAACATCGATTGAATTAGATTAGGATTATTATTTTACGTCTTAATTTTCCTCATATGTTTTATCATAATTTATGTTTTAAAAAAATAGTTTCACACTTTATCCTGTTTTGATGGGATTTTTCTTTTTTTTTTTCTTTCTAGATATAAAAAAGGTATAATTCTGCGATAATACACAATCATTCTACACCTGTTGATGTACACTGAGGCACAATACATAATTTATTTTACGAGCCAATTAATTATATAGAGCGCGTTTTTCATAATTAATTCCGTGTAAAACTGATACGGTACCAGTGTCGTATGAAAGGAAGCGGCGCGGCACTGTAATTAAGACATTATCCCGTCATTTGCCTTCTTTATGTATCGCGCAACTAGGGGACTCCGCCGAGGTTTCGATTCGGGTTTTTTTTTTTTTTTTTTTTTAATTCGGCCGACACGTACGAAAATCAGTATCGGTATTAGTTTACAATTTTATTTGCGAACCCGCCGAGGTTTATTATGAATTTTTATTATTATTGCTTTTGCGTGGCCAGTTCGCGAATGGAAGAATTTCGAGCTTTCTCACGTACCGACTGCCCATTCGACCAAACGCATACTTTTTTTTATTTCTATAAAAATCGCAAATGTTTCGCAACGCGTTGCACAACGAATCCTCTAATTTTATTTTCATTATTCTCAGATATCTTCAATTATATAAATAATTATACATTGTTATACGCGCCGTCCATATGGCCAAATTGTGCGGCGCACACATGCGCTATTATACCTATTAGTTTATTAATTATTTTTTGTATTCGTTTCAAAAACAATTCCAGCATTGATTTATTAGAAAGAGATAGAATACATTCTAATTCTAGACTATGTCAAAAATGTATAACGTGTAAATTTTAATTTCATGCCAGTGGCGGATTTAGTACCCGAGAGGCCCCAGGGCAATTCAATTTTGAGGCCCCTCCGTAAAATAGTTTTACTACCACTACGGTATATTACAACTACCGTTTTATATACATTATTAATTTCAAAATACAGAAAGAAAAATTATCAAATATTGACATTGAACAAGGTCATTTAATGATCGTTATATTGATTTCGTTTAATTTACAAAATAAAATTAAAAATCCCTTTTCCTAAATGTTGTATGGTTGCTTTGTCTTATATAACGCGGTCTTCTCGTTATATGAGGGATCACTGTAATAATCAAAGAATATATGTGATTTTTTTTACAAAGCAATGAACATTTTTATTAGGAATATTAATTTATGAAAGTTTTTTTGGTTACGGTATTATAAAACCGTGCCAAAATAAGGACCTTTTTATTTATTTACACTGATTTTTTGTCTGGCACTGTTTAAAAATAAAAATTTTGAAAAAATATTTTTATTATAAATGTTTGTTTGAATTTTTTTGTTTATATTGTCCATTAATTATTTAATAATATTCTTATATTATAATATTAATATTCCATAAGGATTCCATGTTATTCTTGTTTGAGATCAATCAAAAATATGAAGAAGATTGTGATTATTTTAAACAATGGATAAAAAATGTAGCCTTAAAATACTGTAGCTCAAAATATTACTGCAGTAAAAACAATAATGTTATATTTTGAGTTGATTTTAAGTGAGCTTGGAACTAGTGTTTCAGATTTCTCGAGAAAAGAGAATTCTCGAGAATTTTTTAGAATTTTTGTACTTTTATAATGGAGCTAAATATTATTTATTTTTACAATTTTTTCCCGTCTAGACAATTTTTTCTCTCTGAAGTGCGATGCTATAAATATACAAATTCAGGGAAAAAAATCATAAAAATAGTTACATAAATTAATATGAGGCAAAAAAAGAATAAAGATTACATAAATAACAATAAAATATCAATTTTACATGACTACAATACAATATATATAATTCATACCAAATTAAAAATATTTCGATCTATTACTTCAGTGGAAGATGCCATTTCGTTGCAGCTGG
>JAGXCT010037139.1:0-12037 GCA_022495035.1 Philopotamus ludificatus | reverse complement strand
CCCCTTTAACGCCAAACTGGGAAAACTTGGCCTACGCGAAGACCCCAAGGGCCGAAATAAACATCAGATTTGTAAAGTGGGAGTGTCCGAGCCTAAATTCAGATAGGTGAGAGATGTTTAACGCGGTCAAAAAAACTACATGTATAATCCAATAAGAAAATTTGTTATCCCCGGGTCGGTTAAGCCGATTCCACCACTCTATGAATTTAGAGATCAATAAAGATTTAATCGTCCATTCCATCATTCTCTTAGTTAGGAATGGTTTTATCACTAGCCGTCATTAAACCAATCTTCTCCGGATGGTGTGTATCCCAATTTCTGCCCAATCGCCTGCTATAAATTCCTCTCGAATATCCTCTGCTGTTAAGAAACGATTTTGCAGACACATTTGTTTGCCGCAGTTGTTTTACAGAGCGCTCCGCTACCCTTTAAGCTTTCGGTATCTTTATTTGTGCGCCGCACAATATGGCCATATGGACGGCGCGCCACTGCAAACACTGAACGATGAACTCAAATTATCTCTTTATTAACAAAATAACAAGATTATTTAATGATAAATTTGGCATTGCTTCTTTGCCATCAATCGGTCTATATTTGCAGATAGCCGATTTCATAGCCGTGCCGATGGGGTCTATTTGGGACCCCCAATTTATTTTATTTTTCTCGAATAACTCTTTTAATATAAATCCTACGTATTACAAACTTTTTGTATTACTCTAAAGAAGTCTAATGAATAAATATAACATTGAAGTTATTGTCCACAAATGCAAAAAAAAATAATAAAAACACCAATATGCGTTTCATTAGCACGTACCGGATACGAGCGAGGGAAAACATCGCGCATGTGCAAGTGCGAGCGAGAAAAAACATTATTTTTTTAGTATTAGTATTTAATAATAAAGTATTAGTGTTCTGCAGCCACATGCTAAAAGAGTCTGGTTTGTAGTAGGACTGCTGAATAGAAAAGTGGCTAAAAATATGTTTATGTCGATAAAAAAATGTTAAAATCGCTTCTGTTTCATTGATTAAATCTCATAAAAATTAGCGTGGACGTGTGTGGTGTAACCCCACCCATCTGTTCGTTATAGACCAGTTACTGGGATGACTGATGCTGCAGCGAACGTGTTAATGATACCGATTTAAGCCGAGCGCGAATCGATCATACTTCAATTATTCGCCTTTTAGTCAATAATCGCCGGCTTCTAGCTCTTTAACGACTCATCCGACGAGGAATTGCATTCGATCCATCGTAGATCGATTGGCAATGTAGCTTGTTTGGAAAAGCTCTAAATTTTCATTAAATTTGCATTAAAAAAATATCAATTGTTGTTTAATGGAAAGTTTACGATGCAAAATTAACAATAATTGTATGCAAACGAGTCATATGATGTATCACTTATGTATGTAGGTCAAGTATATGTGTATTCAGTTCGATTAATTTACGGAAATGTGCAGAAAATTGGCATTGTCCGTTGTGACTAGTGTTTCTGCTCGAGAATTCTTTCTCGAGAACTTCTCGAGAATTATCTCACCTGACTTAACTGCTGCAGACTTCTTCCTGTGGGGATATTTTTAAAGATAAGGTATACCGTAACAAACAAATCCGTGTAGAAATTGACAGAATAAGTCAAGAAACATTACGACAGGGACAAAAGTGGATTATTAAGAAATGAAAAAGTTATTCCATTTTAAAATGGTGTTGTGCTTTTTGGGCCATCTGTATGTATAATTCTTTCCATTTCAAAATTGTAATATTTTCTTAAATCTAAATATATAAATTTACGTATTATTGTGATTAGCGAATTATTATTTAAGAATCCCGCAATTTAGTTTTTAAGTTATTTATTTAAATATTTATTATTTTAATACTTTACGTTTCACTTAAATGTTTTTTTTAAATAAACATATTATTCAGAATAGCTTTATAAGTAGCTATTCTCGAGAATTCTCAAGCTTAAAGTGAGAATTCTCTTTTCTCGAGACGATTGTGACCTTGGCGCCGGGCGGCAAGGACTCCGAAGCGTCTGTCCCATCAATTAAATTTTCGTTTGAAGAAATTCGCGAAATATTTGTATAGAAATTGTTGATAATGCGAAAGAGGACCGCGGCCCCGGATTCGGGTGGAAACCTCACAAAAACTTATTTAGCGGCTGGAGCGGGCCGGCTATTGCTCATCGGCCGGAATGCGAACTGTCCCAGGGGCTACCAAGCGAGGGGCCGCTGCGGCGTACGCATTAATTGGGCAACGAGGAAATGGATCATTTAGGGGGGGCACCACGTGATACGTAGAGCAATCTCGACTCGTTGATCAACGGATCGCTCGATCTCTACGTGACCTCCGAATCAATTTGATCGGCGAAACCGCTACCATGTGTGTGCTTAAGCAGCTTGCGACACGTGTTTGGGCGATTACCTCACAAAACACTAATTTAGTTTTAAAAAAATGGGATTCTATAACGCCAAACAGAACGGTGTAGTAATCCATACTTATTTACCATCCTCAATTATTTATTTAACCAGCAAGAAGCATCGAATAGTGTTACTTACTGTTTACCTTCCAATGCTCTTATTATATATATATGACCTCACAATAAATAAACTGGAGGACGACTGTCACAGTACTGGCATCAAGGTTGAGATGGAGGTGTTTATGCTGGAGATCGCTTAGTGTCCTCTAGGTAGCAAAGACCCCGCCCCGGATTAGAAGGCCACTTAAATAGATGAATAAATAAATAATAAAGACGAATTTTCACCTGAATTGTTTTAATCCAGTTCTTCCTTGATTCAGCCTTTCAGAAGCTGCTACAATGCCATTTAATACTTTGGACATGTGTCTCTTCAGACAAATGTCCAAGGAATTAAAACAACTTTTCGTGCAAAAATCATTGAGGATTGCCAAATTTCAAAGTAATACAAGTTCATCTATATGTCGTCTAGAAGGTTCAATGACGATTCTTTAGTCCTCACTATTTCATCTACCTACATCTCTACGAAATTGTCTTCACCACTTCTGGATACATGCCCAAGAAACCGAAAATTACTGCAAACATTTGTAGAAAGTCTTATTTACATACATGTATCATCGACATCATTCATCATCATTTTCCAGCCACGAGACACTCACTTGCTGAGCGCTCGAGGCGTCACTAGACCCTCTAATGGTAGACGAGGCCAAAGTTAGTAAGGCTACAGTTTTTTCTCTATTGCTGACATTTAACGTGTATCTTCTTCCACTGTTGGTATCGGATATTACCCTCCCAAGTGTGTCGAGGCAAGTAGGAGAGGGTTTGACTCTAGGGTTTGTTTATAACAAGTCACTAGTGATTACTGAACTTGTCGCGCAACAGAAATCTTTTCATCATGGGAAAGACCTGGAAACAAAGAAGAGGAACGAAAGTATCGAGACTAAACCATTTATCGGCTTAAGGTTTTCCTTCCTAGGCAATACTCATTCTGTGGTAAGAAATCCGTTAAAGGAATTCAAATTAATCTGTTAAATGGATGAATAAGGCCAAGATTAATATGAGTATTCGTCTAGAGAACTATTTAATTTAATATAACCCATCATCAGCAACTCCAGACAGTCTAAAAAATCAAATTTTAAAAGTTGCTAACACTATGGGATTTTAAAATTGTTGTTTTGTAAACTTGTTCCCTGACGAATCTTGACATTGATATTACGTTATTTTTGGTTTTGAAATAAGTTTCACGTATTTTGTTTGCTCGACGATGGTTTAAATTTAGAAAGTATGAAAAATATGGATAAAAATTGACGAAAACAATACCTTTATGGCCCACTGCGACTTCTCCCTATTTCACAAAATGAAAAAAAATAATAATGTTCTTCCAACATTGAGGAGATAGACAGAATCGCCGAAGAAGCTAAACATCATACCAAAAATATGGCAAAACGCTAGTACAACTGAATATTTATTTTAATCAAATCTCTTACATTATAGTTAAATAATAACTGTGCTCAGCTCCTAGATTAAACACCCTCCTTCATTTCTTTGTTTTACACAACACATTTGCGGACGCTAAGTCAATTGCGGTAATTTTTTTGATAGCGCGTGGGACATGACATCAATTGACGATCTTTCGCCGGATAGTTCTGCGTTTTTTCATGATATAATGTATTTTAAAGATATTTAATGAATTGTATCAATTATTTAGATTCTCATACATTCTTCAAGTGCCAGATAGAGATATCTTGACTCACAATCTCGTGGGTAGTGATGTTCCGATTCTTTTTAAGCATTGACTCGTTACTGCCATTTACGCCGATAGACCCAAATTGACGTATTTATCAATCACTTTTAATCCGTTTACATGTCGATCTTAGAAATAAAATAATTCTTCTTCTTAAGGTGTCTTGATCATTTTCGGATGTAGGCGATCTACATGTCCTTGTTTTTTCTACAAATAATTGTCTGTTTTGGCGAGCTGGAACAATTCTGGAGTTTCCAATCCGGTCCAGTTACGAATGTTGCGGAGCCACGACAGCATCTTTCTTTCCAACCACCGTTTACCTTCTAATAAATACAGGGCAATACAGGCAATAATTTAGTTCACGAATGATGTGTACAAAGTACTTAATTTTACGGTGTTCAGAAGCTCTCGCTCCTTGTGAAGAAGTTCATGGAATCCTCAACATTCTCTCACCTCATTTCAAATGCTTCTAATTGGCTATTGTTCGCTACCAGCAACGTCTATATATCGCAACCATTAAGAAGTACAGACCATACGTACCATCTTCTAATTCGAAGTCAGATCTTCAAGGAGAGTCGGCGACAACATAATATGTTACAACAATATAGTTCGAACTGCGACCATTCTTGTTCCGAATCTTCTTAATTTGGGTTCTCTAGGATCTTTGCATTCCGCCTTTCGCATCGCAGCTATTACAGTAGAGCCCGTCTTAGTCTTGGTTGTTTCTCAGTGATATTAATAGTAGAACTGTAGCACCAAAGTTTTTTTTTAATCAAAAAATATTACAAGTTGGCTTAGGGCTCTTTTGGTATTAGACACTCATCCTGTGGAACTGAAGACTCTATGTGCTGATTTCTATCGTACAATCTATGGATGAAGACCCAATAGCATCATCAAGAAAAATGATGCGCCACCTGATAAAAGAAACTGATGGAGAAGATGGAGGTAATATGCGGGTTTGATGGATACAATTTAATATAACGAATGTCACCAGAAACATGGATAAAGCGTAGAATGAAGTCGCCCAGTGGTGTATGAAGGATATTTGGAGAAATTGTTGAAACGATTAGTCTCATAGCTACAATACTTATGGATGCATCGAATGTAGATGAAGAAATAAGATTAAAACCTAGTATCTTCTTGAGTCGGTGCCCTCATGTCTGAGGATCGTGACCATTCTTTTCCGAATCTTCTTGATTTTTATTCTCCGGGATTCTCTGCATTCCGCATCTCGTATCACAGCTATTACCGTGGATACCATGGTGGTCTTCATCTGGTTGTTTAACCTGCGTTCTTGTACGTTTCCAAGCGCGAAAGACTTCTTCAAGCTATCGTTTCCTTTAGCGAGATGTCCAAACGTATCGAAGTATTCTTTGATTTTTTTTATTCATATTCTCCTCTATGGTCCAGGTTTTCATACCGTAAGTAAAAATTGAGAATACCAGACTCTGCACTAAACGTTTATTTGTCTTTTTGGATATCCCCCTTTTTTCCATATTTCCGTTACTCATAAGTATATAGTAATTCTTCAACCCTCTCCAGATCGGAAGATTAACAGATCTGGATAACTGACTACTTCTCTCGACTATCATTGGCTTGGTTTTAGTAAATTCTGTCATTTCTTCTCTTCGTTCATGGCTATCAATGTCGTAACTTAAAAATAAAATAATTAGAATTTCTAAAGGAAAATGATCCAAATTACTTATATCAGATTCATCCCTTCCTCGTCGTAAAAAAAGGACCCATATCCGTCGCATGGCCTCAATTCGCCAGTGGTTTTTTAAGCAAAAACCATACTGCGCACAATATTCTACTTCGTTAAATCCACGTACCGAATGTCGATCACTATCTGACAACGCCACTTAGGTCTTCTACAATATTTATCGAAGGCATAATGAATCTCACGTATTAGAATCGCCCACATCCAGCAAAAATTTCGCGATACCAATCTTTGCTCCATTCAAATCGCATTTTCGCCGTGGAACTTGCCGGTTAATTGAAAATTAAATGAATGAATAATAACGCAAAAAACGGTGGACATGATTGCACAAAAATTGATATGATCAGAGGGGATACAGTGTCCAACAAATATTGGATGCGAATTAAACGATAATTGCCCACTGTGCCATGGCAATCAATGCTTCGACAGAAAAAGCGTACAGTGCCATTGAACGTATGTACTTATATGAGGCAGGAAGCCAAATTTTTATATACATATGTATATATATATATAAAAAAAAAATTAAAACGTATTTGAATTTCGATAAATGTATAGTTTTTTACTATGACCCGTTATTGCAGAGTTTCCGCGCAATTTCCGCCGACGGCCGATTGGCCAATTAGCTGGCGCGGGGGGGCGGGGCTTCAGCGGCGGCTGCTGAAACGCGATTTGGAGATATGCATGAGGTGACCATTTATTTTTCACCTCAAAACAAACTTTCACACCTCAAAACGAGATTGCTGGTGCTAGAAAACGCTGGAGACAAACTAGTCTGTTCGCCGATTACGTTTGGATACCCTCAGGGCTCAGCATTGGGCAGGGGTGAGGCATACTGTGGAACATACTATTTGACGATGCCCTATCCATTAACGTCCCGGAAGGTTGCTCGATCAAAGGCTACGCCGATGATGATGATGATTTCGTATGGCTTTTACTTTGCCATTCTTCGCGTGCTCGTTCGTTGATGAAGTTTCCTCCGACGTTTCGGAGCACGCCAAGAACAACATTAGTTGGCTTCGTAATCCTGGTGCAAGTTGACCCTCTGGCCTTACGGAGGGCGGGTCCCTCTTAAAGCCGGCAGGCCAACATTGCACGCCTTATCGATAGTCTAAAACAGCCGCCGGGTGTGGCATTGCTTCCATCCGAACGAGTTTCCTCGTTGCCGCTACGGCCTGGGAACTGGAGGACGGGATGACTTTGTTAGGATTGGTAATGTGACGGAGGACGGCTTGAGGAACTATCCCGGCATTTGCCCTAGGGTGGCTAGGGAACCGGGGCAACCTAGCCCAGGATAATCGCACCTCTAGACCAGTTACAGATGAGAGAGGCGCTAAGAAGTATTCTTGGTAGTCCACGGCATTGATTTTTATATAATGTGGTCTTCCTGTGGTCAGACTTCGGCGGGCTTCTCTGACTGCTGACCCGATCAGATGCCGATGTCAAGTTTATCCAGCCATGCTTTAGCCTGTTCTTCCGCTTTATTTAAGGCGCAGATGCCTGAAAAACTAGTACTGGAGGTAACACGCGCGATGGAATCGAATATTTTTCCAAGTCTATCCTAGAAAGCATTGGAACCTGCCGCGCGAATAGACTCGGCAGCAACAAGAGCACAGGCGTTCTTATCAAGGGTTAGCTCCGAAGATCTTCATGGATCAGCTTCCCGGAAGAGACAAACACATACCTCAGGAGTAATCCTTGATAGGAAGCTAAGAATTATTATTATTTAGGTGGCCTTAGAACCCTGAGGCGGGTCTTTGCCAGCTGGAGGACACTACGCGATCTCCAGTAGAGACAAGTCCATCTCAACCCTGATACCAAGACAGCGACGGTCGTCCTCCAGATTATCTTAACTCTTCGAATACGGGCCAGGTCCGGATGTCAACCGCGCGGATTGTAACAATAATAATCAGACGAAGCTAGGGCCAATTCGTATTTAATTCAAGGTCTGAGCTACGGGCACCTCCTGTAGCACACACGTTACCGAATTGGCCTGGATATTGGCCTGGATCCGTAGAATCCTCATAGATCCGTAGAATATACGAAACCATGATGGTGCCTAACCGCCATCACCGCCACGTCCATTACCGACACGCGACAACACTCGACTCTAATGAGACTCTAGGAATGCTAACGCATATCAATTATGTGATAGATAGAGCCAAGCATGGACCAGGATGCTTCACCAGAATAGCAGGCTCAAGTTGGGGCCTTGGCAACAAAGCGTTAAGAATTTATTACCGATGTGTAACCATCAGTACCGACTGAGCGAGCTTCTCAGCTCAAAGAGCTGAAAACCCGGCTATTCGGAGACGACTACTGTCTGGTTAGAGATTTACCCTTCTACTGCTTACTCGAGCGTATCGCACACCATCGTCGACGGTCCTTTCAGTCCTAGCAGGCAAGCTATCTGGCTAAGCTCTCGAGGTAAAGCTGCCTTAGTTAGTTATCTTCAGTTCTTCTTGCTCCCACACGCGATGAAGACTCGTTTGGTCAAAGACCAGATCATTTCGTTGGCCACAACGCCTTCAATCCCAAACTGGCCAACCTTTCTCCTACGCGACGACTCCATATGTAACCTCTGTGAAGGGCCGGAACAAAGATCGGAACATGTTATTATGGGAGTGCCCGAGCCTAAATGCTGACAGGAGATGTTCAACGCAGTCAGTAAGGCTCCTGGCCTAATCTGCTATACTGACTTGGTTACTAGTCACTCTGCATACAGGGCGTTCTGTGTTTTCTGTGTCGGAGCGAGAGTAAACCCGAATCACTCCTCTCCATTGCCCGTTTAGGTGATTTCATCTATATGTATACTTATCTTATCTTGAAATAAAGATTACTTAACCTCAAAACGGGACATTTACTAATTTTAGCATCTATTTAGCGTTTATTTCTTAGTCATGTATTTAAGTTAAACGGTGAAGATAAACATAATTTACTGTAAAGTATACATTTTTTTAGTGGAATCATTTAAAAAATACACAAGAATTTCATTTTCAAATTCCAAACAATTTAAAAATTTATTAAACTCATCACAGAACATGTTTCAACGGATGATAGTCGTGATCTATTACAACGATCCTTGACAATAAATTCTAAATGTTTCACTTTTGGGGCAAGAAAAAGCTGAAGAGTATCTACTTTTACCCCATATTTGATACCTAATTGTGAAAAAAAAATGAATAACCCTATAAACATTTTTGTCCTTTCAGTTACAGATGGATTAAATAGTTTTTTAATGTTTTGTAAGTAAGATTTGTCTCATAGGATGCCTCCTTAACCATGTTTATTATCTTTTTTCTTTTCTTCATCGGTTTCAAAAAATAACTTTTAGATTTCGATGGGCAGAATGTCACTTATATTGTAATTTATAGAATCTTTTATCTCCATAATTTCATCCCAAATGGTAAAAGAGATATGAACATCATTCTAATTTGTCAATTAAAGAAATAAACTTATTTCTAGAGAACAATGTTTTGCTTCTGTATATTTGGCGTTGATTTTAAATAAGAATTAATGTGTTGTGAAAAATGTTGTGCGGCGCACACAGACGGCAGAAGATTAAGTCCGTCGAGAGGCGCTAATTGGGGAAAATTTTTAAAATATATAAATAGTGTTTTATTGTAGAAAGGGGTTATAAGGATCCCAATTATAATTCTGCACACAGGCGCCGAATACTATTGGCGTGTCACTGATTCTTGGCACGATTTCTAAAAATTTAATTTAATTAATTTAATTTCACCCAACGATTTTTGGTTGAAACATTTCCAGCAGAGGCGCGCCGCACAATCTGACCATATAGATTGTGCGGCGCACACAGGCGCCAGAAGATTAGATGCGCTGAGAGGCGCACAATTAGGTGAAAATATTACATATTAATTCATTAAACTTGTTATAATAAAAAAAAATAGATTGAATCCTAATTCTTTTTCATCATTTTTTTATTTTTTTATTGTAGAAGAGCCCAATTTAAATTATCCACAAGGGCGTCGTGTGCATACTCATCAAATACTCCGATGGGTCCACATCCTCGTGGTGCTAGATGCGAGTACGGGGTAGGGGTCGTCGGGAGCCACCCTAGAGCAAACTGGATCCGGGAAGCAGCCCACGCTGGTTACTGCGGCTTTTGCTCCGTAAACTAACGGACTCCTTCGACGAGGATCCTCCATCGTCGGACGATGCGTCATTGGGCGCTTCCCGAGCGGGTCACCCTGGTCTACCATCCGTGAGGGTAGTGATGTGAAACCAAAGCATCTTGCAAGTGAACATGCGGATCTTGAATTGAATTGAACATTTAAATCTTTTTAATTCTTCAAAGAACTCAGTCCACTGCTCTAAATATTCTTTGCTTACTTTCTTGCAATTTCGCCATTAAATTAAGAACGGAGTGGGAAAAAAACAGAGTACTTTGTTTCAATGATATTTCTGCGTCCCGAAGCGGTGCCTGAGGATAACGGAACAGTCCTGTTCTAAGCTGGACGTATGGTCAGCGTAATATTATATGCAAATTGTTTTGAAAAATATTAGTATTTTCATGATTCCCCCTGGCTTTCGAGTTCGTTTATTGCCCTGGGACCTAACATAAAGAATAAAGATTGTCCGCTCGCAAATATCTGAAATATGCCTTACATGCCAAATTATTTGCTGCCCGCAAAAACCAGATGCTATATGCCGACCAGCGGCACCAAAACTGCGGCACGCGCGCCACCGAAATTAGACTTAGACGGCGATTTAGGAACCGGTTCCATATGCGCCATATCATAAGTGAACTAATAAATACAATTTTAGACCTTATTGACGGTGGACACGTGCATTGTCCGAGAACCGGTTCCGGTCACTATCGCCGAAACCCTGAATTGTAACGAAATTTCGTATGTGCGTTTGCAAATGGCGAAAAATTAGCAAATAACGAACGGAAAAGAGCGGCGGTCACGTGACCAGGTGTTGGCAATTTGTGGACCGAAATGATTGAACGCACGGGTCCAATTACCTTTTGGTCAAAACCAACACCTGATGTTGATTGAATGGCAAAAAATTGTATTGAAAATTATTTTTATTGCATTAAAATTAAGCATTACACGCCTGCGTTTTAGCACTGTTGTGTGCGCTGTAAAAAAACATATCAAATTACGTGGCCGATGCACGATTCTCTGCCCGCCGAGAAATTGGATGAATCACTTTTTGAACCGCGGTTTACGTGGCTTTGATTAGCTATACTGGATTATACGAGCGACTCGACAAATTAGGAAAAGCATTTCTGAAGCCTGTACAAGAACAACACTGCAATACTCGAAATAGAGTCAAATTCATCGCAAAAGTTTTCAGTGCTTAAAGGGTTGAGACAGAGCTGTATACTCCCAAACCTATAATAACTTATACGGGGATTAGATCATGAGAAAGCCTTTGAAAGAAGCGGATTCAAAACAGTGGGTGAACAAATCTCATTGACATTGATAACTACTAGCGAAGAAGAAATGTCATAATTGCTCAAAAGAATTATCTATGAGAGTAAAAAACTAGGACTAGAGATCAATATTAATTAAACTAAGCTGATGATAGCGTCAGAAATTAGTCCGTTAATCTTCCGGATCTGAAGGGAGTTGAAGAATCACCATATATCGGATCTCTACTTACGGCAACAGGGAATATCCAAGGTTTGGTATTCTCCATTTTTACCTTCGGATTAACTAGACTCTTCAATGCGGTTCATCGGACGTGGCTTGGAGTAATTCGTATTTAATTACCATCTGATCAGATGCTACAAGCACCTCCGGTAACACATCCGTCACTGTTTCAGTACGGAGAGCGGTTCGGGTTCCTCAAAATTAAGGCTACACCCTAGTAGCTACAACATGAGAATCCTGAAGTATGGTCACGATACTGATACCCCGGAAGTATATACATTTCTTCATTTGCCTCATCTGATTAGTTTCTACTAAGCTGTAAGATAGAAGTCTTATTCGGAAGTAAGAATACCACTTCGAAGGGGAAATCAGTGCATAGAGTCTCAAGTTCCAGAGGATGAGTGTCTGTGGTGGTTATTCCACGTGTTTGGGCCAACGTCGTGTTGTGCATTGGCAACAATACGCGGCGGCTCCGGAAATCTACCAC
>JAGXCT010037138.1:64488-184349 GCA_022495035.1 Philopotamus ludificatus | reverse complement strand
CAGATCAATAAATATAAATTATATTTATATTTACATTTTCACAATACATAATCAAATTGCCTTGGGGGTGCTGTAGCTTCGCAGTGTATATGAATGAGCCGTCACTGATAATAATACAATATATGTGTTCCACAAAAACCGTGTAAAAAAAAAATGAAACGTATTTCCATGACCTTCTAGTAATTATATATCAAGTTGAATCTTCATTTTATTTTTATATCAATTTTTATTTAATAAATATAATTTTTCTTCTATAAAATATTATATTTTAAATCCTTACGACTTGGAAATTGATATATATAATCTAATATATGGGATTAATATTCTTTTTTTCGTTACTAAGACGTTCTGATAGAATTACAATAGTAATGCGAAACAAAATTTGAGACGCTTCACCAAAAACCGTGTAAAAAAGTTGTTAATAGAATTTATAGAAAAATTAAAAAGGTAATGATAAAAAACCCCATTCATATATTATACAAAATACTATTCATAGATTTCTAATTTATACTTTCATATGACCTTCGTGAGATTATATATTAATATCCAGTTAGATCATTGTTTCATTTTATTCAATAAGTATATTTTTTTTCAATAAACTGGTTTTCATCTATAGGTAAATATTATATTTGAAGTCTTCGCCACTTGGAAACAGAATTAATAATCGGTTTTTACCAGAAAAATATGTTCTACTATATGTAATCTAGTATACTGAATCAATATCTGTTTTTTCTTTACTAAGACGATATAATAGAATTACCATAGTGATGCTAAACAAATTAATTATCAGTAATATATACACTTATATACAATCAACTCTTTTTTACGCGGTAGATACGGTTCACTAAAAGTCGTGTAAAATTAAAGATTGGTTTACAACATTTTGAATAAGCGGTGTTAAAAAAGAGCTACATTATGGAATAGAAAAATCGTGTAAAAACGGTAACAATAAATATTTAATAAATAAATAATACTATTCATTGTTAATATACGTGTAATTTAATAATGAAAATATATATTATTAATTTATTGTAGACGTTGTTACAACATAGTTGAGTGTAAATCAAATAAGTCGAATAAAAATGTGGTACTTATCCTTTTTTGTAGACCGCGTGATAAAAAAATATATTTTTTTAAATATTTTAAATATCAACATTATCATTTATGCCTATTTATAATATACGTAAAGAGTAAATTTTCGTTGTAAACGATCCATTTTATAAATAAATAGACGCGGATATATTTAAACCGATAATATAATACATCGACGCCGGTTAAAAGGTTAAGGGTCAAAAAAGTTTTCCTAATATCGTTTATCGTGTTTACTACGAGGGAATGAGAGTTGCAAATTTTGTATCTCAATATTATTATTTGCGATCAAACAAAATACACAATTTTCGTCTAAAATAGAAATCCAAAAATAACCGTGCAAATAAGGTAAATATGAAAATCACGCAGTTTACAGGTACTAAATATATTAAAATCGTATAAAAATAGATATTCTAGAAAATTTGTGTCTTAAAAAACAGTATTAGTATCATAATTAGTTCAAAGTCGTGTTTGTCATCACGCTGTCGTCGCATTGTTTAATTTGAAATTATTTTTCTGAAGAACACTCATCGGAGATCTTTGTTTTAAACTCCGTGACTAATGTTTATTTCAAAGATGTATTTTCTCGAAAGCCTAAACCATTGTATTCGTTGACAAATTTATAAATATTGTAATCGACATGGGAAATATTATTTTATATCAAGCGTATCTGATTTTAAATCGCATTCTTATGCATTCATGTATGACGTTAGATGATTCCTCTTAGATTAACAAGCGACGATCGTATAATCTTCTCAATTGTTACATGAATTATTGCATTGACAGACTGACCTTGATCCAGAAGCACGATATTGTATTTATAAACTCAATAAAGAATACCGAATGCATTATACATTGTCATTTTTGGATGAAGTAATCCAAGAAAGTGCACAATAGTACAATAAGATATTCAAATGCAGCATGAAATGGCGATTCTATCGATAATTATAAATGTTTGGAATTTATGCGAATGAAGAAATGACTAGATCGGAAATTTCGAAATATTAAGAATTGTTATCCATTGTTCTGTGAATCTAGTTGACAGTGAGGAAAATTGCACGCGTGTACTCTTCTTAGTAATAACAACCACGAACGGAATTTATCGCCACGCATTTAAATATAAATTTAGAACTAGTGATTAACAATTCACCGAGATATATTTAAAAATTCGTGACGTGAACGATCGAGAAAGTTGCTTATCTCTTAAGCCAGGTTAAAATTAATTACCGAAAGGTGAATGTCGTGTCAGTTTCCCTCGAAACAGGACAAGTGTTTTTTTGTTGTTGCACTCTATTAGCCAAAACAATCTGTCATACAATGGAAATTAGTTTCGAATTACTGACCGATAATGACTCCGAGTGACTGACTGGCCCGATAATGAAAGTAAATGAGTATGCGACTAGTAAAAGTAAAATTCAAAGTTAATGCAAAACAACACTTTGGATTGCGTTCCGTTGCAATAATTTTTAATGGCCCCCGCGAATTAATCTTGTCATAAGAAAATTGCCTCGAAACTTTGATTTATTATGTGCGAGAAATGGAGAACATGATTATACCATTAAGAAAAATCATTAACGTGAAAATGCGATCATAAAAATGGAGCCGCACAAATATTTTTTCAAAGATAAACGATGCTAATATTAATATTTAATTTGTAATAAAATATAATTTGGGGTATTTATGAGTGGAATCAAATTTACACTTTAATTTACACGATTCAAAAATAATAAGTGAAATGTATAAATATTATGTCAAATATACAGATAAGTCTGAGATCTAATTTTAACGATTATTGTAAAAACGGCAAACGAATTACTTTAAATGGAAGAAAATATGCTTGATTTGATAATGGCATAGTTATGCATCGTTTATTATTTATTTCTAATATTTTACACGTGTCAACCGATGAATGGTGGAATGAAATATGGTTAATAATGATCTAGACATATTTTATGAATTTCACGGGCTGTATAAGTCACACTGCCACATTTTTATTGTTGTTCTGTTGGTAAACTTGTCCTTGACGTGTCTTGACATTGGTACCCATATTGGATGCTTATTTTATTGTTGACGATAATATTTCAAGAGTTGTTGTGGGCTGATTTTTTCTAGCATGAAAAATATAAATTTATTATTTTTCGGACAAAAATTATATATCAGCCAATAAAATATATCTAGTCTATAAGATATAAAAGAAACATCTTTTGCCACTATTGAAGAGATAAAGACAATCGTAGAATGAGATAAACGTCATGCCCTAATTCAGGAATGCTCATATTAAAAAATCGAAGGCCCCAGAGTCACTCTGACTTTTGGCAGGGCCATCAAAATATAAATACGAAGCCTTGACAACATGTAATAAGACGCATACATGATTACATTGATATATGATTTACAGTCGTGGTATTTTTTTTGCAGCATCACATAATTTATTTAAATTACATTACATTTAAAATAAATAATCGTGCTAATTTACCGGAGGATTCAGGCATTCGTAGGTTATTCTTTCATAAAACCTGTCGGTTCGTAAAATATTTCTAAGCTGTTTATAAGAATACGTTAACTTTCAAAAACAATTTGGTAAAATAGGGGGTTTTTAAAAAAATCATCTTCACAATAAAAATCACCGGATAAAAGAGAGGAATTAAAAGCATTTTAATTTATCAGAGAGACTTCTACAGAAAATTTATAGAATTAGAAAATATAATTATTGAATGATTATTGAATTGACAATAGATAAAACAATTTAAATACTAATGACATCCTTGAACATTTAAAATTAACAACTAGTAATTAAATCAAACTTTTTAAAATTATATCATAATTTATTTTAATTTCAAGCAAGATTTTTCCACAAAAACTTGACACCACGTGACAATGAAACAATATTTTCTTAAAGTGATGAGGTGATGATGAAAAAAAGAAGCCGAAGTTGATGAATTCTTCAACTTATTTTACAAAAAAATGATTTTTTTTAAGAATAAAAATAGTTATTCAGGATATGCTACATAATTTGGTCAATATGATGCGTAAATGACACACACCCTCGACTATGTCCTGCCTCAGACTGACGACACGCCACCGAGTGAACTCTCGTGGCACGTTTTCACTCGCACTCGGCACATCATACCGGGCGCGAGCTTGAAAACACATCGGGTCCATGGAACAGAAGCGAACATTGTTGTTTTAATTTATTTTTCATAATTGCGGACAACATGGTCAATGATTATTTCTAATATTTATTCTTTAGAAATTTTTAGGCAAATACAAAAAGTTTGTGATGTATGGGAATTATATTATAAGAGTTATTCGAGAAAAATTAGAGTCCCAAATATACCGCATCGGTACGGCTAGGTTAATGGTAATTACTTTGAAGGAAAAAATCATTATTGATGAATAAATAAAGATTTTTTTATGAAAATTCATAAATTTATAATTTAGGTAAGTTATAATAAGAAAAGTCATATAAATTTATTTGCATTTTTAAGTTGAATAAAAGATTTTTCTTATATTTCAGTTTTCATCACTGGAAATGAAAAATACATTTATTTTTAAAAATTCTGAGTTTATTTTAGGTATATATCACCCATTTATATGTCTACTATATCTTATATTGTAGCATCTGGAATATGTCTATTACCCAAAAATTAATCTTAAGCATTTTATAATCAGAGATGACACCTTGATCTCTCAACAGTTTCAAAAATAGTGTTTTTATTGAATTATTCGCCGTGTGATCTTACTGTAATTTTGTTTCGTGGTTTCGCTAAAATATTGTTTTGCATATGTGCATAAATTATGCACATAAAAATAGCAGATTAATCATAGAATAGTGAAATCATAAAAAAAAAATAATGTTCATTCACAGACTACAGTAAATCATTCACGACTTATACAGTTCATTATCATTTCATTTAAAACTTTGCAGACTGGACATGATGTATTGTTTTAACACTTGACCCGCTGAACAATTTTCTAAAGTTTGCGCAAGTGTGCACGTATTATTATATGTATTTTAAGATAGGCTGAGTATACACTAATTAAAAAAAAATGATGCTTATCATTGATTCAAGATTTAAGTCTCATTGAACACATTTTCGGTCGCAGTTCACTGTTATTGTATATGGACACACTGACGTACGAATATGTATGTGGCACCAAAAAAGGCATCGCAAGGTTATGCAAACATATTAATAATTTTGTCCCATGTGAATATGTGTATGTAATTGAACAAAGATAGCCGGTATCTATATATAGGATCTATTATCTTCGTCTGTAGTATGTATGTAGGTTATGGCAACAGATCTTGTATCAACTAGAGAAACCAGTAACCATCCGCGATAAATGATCCGAGGAACGGCTCAGTCAAGGTCTGGGTGTTTCCATAATCGATTGCCAATTCCGTACCAATTCGGCATTACAATAAAGTGTTGCGTCATGTGTCGCAACACAAATACAAAAAAATGAACCGTTACCAAAAACTAATTTGGAGTCACTCGACACAGAATAGGAAATCGATTTAATTGAACTACGATTTTCATTAAAAACGCGCCGAAATTCGTTTGCGAAAAGGTCGGGGTGTTGCGATACACCCAGAGATCAAAACGCTCTCGCTAGGGTCATGACCCGTCTGTCTTTGGTTTAATAAGACAATCACTTTGTAGCGCCGGGACCAACTTTCGACAAATTTGCGAAAAATTCGGTATATTTGAAAATGTAGATGAATGAGCCGTTGAACCTTACGGTGTCGAGACCATTGTGTGGACTTGAAACACAACAAACAAACTGTGATATTATGTTTCGGCGCATTGAAAAGGGCTTAGAAAATTTTACGAATATATATCGAATAAATAATTATTTTTATCGAAAATATTTCAATATAGTCTAGACGTGTGCTTTTGATGGATATCATAAACAGAACGCATCTAGCTTTTTAAAGAAAAATACGAAACGTATACTAAAAACATAATTATACACACGCAAATTAATTAAGGCTATAAATGAATAGAATACATATTTTAAAATATTATGAATATGGGACCAAAAACTTATGCCCTGACTTAATCACTTTGTAGTGAGGTGTTTTTAGCGAATGAGCTACAATCAATTTTCTAAGAATAAGGCTTTTTCTGAATCTTTTATGAATAGCTGATTGAAGGGGATGATCCGAGATCGTCGATTATGCTTAGATAATGGATGAACATAGGATTTTGTAAAGGTTTAAAACAGTTTTAGATGACGATTATCATGGAATATTTTTTTATGATTCTATGATATTTTTTTCCTTAAAAATGAATACTTATGTTGAGGATGTGGATAATATATTTCTTCTGAAAAACATGCAATATTGTTTTCTATAATGTGAGACACTATTAAAGGAATTGCAATCAATCGTGTGTTTATTTTTGCACTTGAAGTTTTTTGAAGTCCACAATACCTCAACATGTGTTATTTAATAAATTATTATTTTGGATTTGTGCAATATTATCATTGTTTATAAATATAGTGTACAGGCGAACCTCGACTTTCGCACATAATTGGTTCCTGAAAATGTGCAAGGAAAGCAATGTCTGGAGTAGAGGGAAAAAAACACCAAAGATTGTATATACTCCAAAAATTTTATTTGTCAAAAAATTACCTTGCCATATTAAATTGAAATTATATTTTAACGAAATTGTCAAGAGTTTTGTATTTTATTATTTTTTTCTTTCTTCATAGAGAGTTCTGTAACACGTGCAGTCATGGATCTCCTACGCACTTTAGATATGTTCCCCATTTGGGTCACATTTCTATAACATTTAAAAAATTTCAATATGTGCTAAAGCTTCTGGGTTCAAGCTTTTAACAAGCATTGCATTTCTTCTGGTTCTTCTTCCTCACTTCTGTTTTGTACGTATGAACTAGAACTTTCACTTCCCGTGACGATCCCACAGAAATTCATTTGACAATGGTTCAGAATGTGATTCCTATCAATTCATTAACATCTCAGCTATTGACTTCAAGGCTTAGTTCATTCATCAGGTGAACTATTTCCCAAGAGTTATGGTTTCTGGGTATCACTGTACCCTTGAAAAATCACTCATTATCTTTCGGCATAACTGTTGTTAAGAACCGTTCATTGTTGACTTCACCCCACATGTCTTCATTATTGTTTATTGCGTTCTATATATTATAGTTCTTCCAAAAATCTCTTAACGTAAGCCCACCTTTCCTGTTAGTTACCTTGATGACCTTATTAATTATTGTACTCATATAATATCGTTTAAACGTAGCTATCACTGTTTGGTCCATGGGCTGTATGAAGAAGGTAGTATTGGGGGGAAGAAACACTACATTGATTTCTGGGTATAAATTTTGTAGAGATTTTGGGTGTCCTGGAGCATTATCTAAGATTAATAATGCTTTAAATGGTAAATTATTAACTTCACAATAATGTTTTACTGCTGGTACAAAATGTGAAGTAAACCAATCTTTAAATATTAAAGCGGTAACCCAGGCTTTTTTATTGGATTTCCAAATGACTGGAAGCAATTTTTTATCTTTCCCTTTCAATGCTCTAGGATTTTCTGCTTGATAAACTAACAATAGCTTCAATTTTAAATCACCAGCTAAATTTCCACCAAGAAGCAATTATTTTGGGAAAAAAATAATTAAAAAACTATTTTTCAAAAATGTGCGAAATAGCGAATTGTGCGAAAGTCGAATGTGCGAAAGTCGAGGTTCGCCTGTGTATTAAAAACCTAAAATAATAATTTGTAAATTATACGTAATTGATTTGTTGCATGCCGTCATAGCGGCGGCATTCGAGTGATACGGAAAACTTCGATGCCGCTTCTATGGCGGCATTCGAGTACAAAGGGTTAGACTGTTGAACGAACTTTTTGTAAAAAAATGTAAAATTTACTGATTGATAATCACTGATTCACTGATATTCATTGATTGACATAATGTTTCATATTTAAGATTTCTACGAACAAATAATTATGGAGATACAAGTATAATTGCGGACAATATAGGTTAACACTCAAGCACCCGTTGTTTTCAGGAGAAACTTACACCTAAACTCGTATTTTTTTTTATCTATCTTGCGATTTTGCGCGGCTCTGTAAAAAATGCCTAATAACTTTTTTCCTTTTGGAGATAATTTGGCCAAAAGAGAAGTATTATACGTATTGTATATTTATATTAGATTATTAGAATATTTAGATGAGAAATAAAATTTTCGAGCTGTGAAAATGATGATTTATTGTATTTTAGACGATAAAAAACAAATAGATATCTTTATGTAGTATGTAGGTAATTTTAGCTTTGTAATAAAGGATGTGACGGGTTGTGCCACATAAATATTCCAAAAAAGTTATTTTGTTGAATGGATAAACAAAAACCTAAATTCGTCACAGTCGATGTGTAAGTACTGGAAAGTTTTCGATCCAAATAATCTATTATTTCAAGGACAGTTTTTAACCATAAATAGATACATATGTCATATATTTTGAATGGGTATGCAGAGTAATGAATGAAACTGTGTCCAGTGGTAAAACTTTAAAAGAAAGACTTTTGTAGCGCATTAGAAAGCACGTTTCGTGTGAACCCGCGATAGTACGGGAGCGGGTGTTTACCGTTTACGAAAATTTCCGCACTAACGAGGGACCGGGTCCCTGAGTGTTAATGATTATTTATAATATTTATTCAATACATTTTTTAGACAAATACAAAAAAATGACATGTAGGATTTGTATTATAAGAGTTATTCGAGAAAAATCAAAAACTTAGGGTCCCAAATAGACCTCAACGTCATGACTAGGTTAAAGCTTTGTATAATTTAAAAGATCTACACTTTTTAGTAATGTTTAAATTACATATAAATAAAAACTTCCCTGCTTTCCTAATCAGAAGCATCTCCAAATTTGTCTATGTACATTAAAACTAAGACATTGGATCCTTGTTTTTCGGTTAGGTTTTCGTTCCGGTTTAATTAAAAAATATATCAGATCGGTTCCGGTTTTTGTTCTGGAATAATACCTTTTTGTTCAGATTTCAGTTCAGCTAAGTGTGATTATTTAAAAAAATAATACGATATTAATCATTATTTCTTTTCGGTTCAGCTCCGTTTTTCGTTCCCACAAAAATAACGACTTTGATTCGGTTCCGGTCATAACCCAAAAGTCAAGATATCGATACATTTTTCCGACAGCTGAGTTCTCGTGGCACGTGTCACTAGTATGTTTTATATATCGCACTTGGCATATCGTGCCGGATGCAAGTGAGAAAAAACATCACGCCAGTGGCAACATGAGCGAATACTGTGTTTATTTTTTTTCGCAATTGCGGAAACTAAAGTCGATGGTTATTTATAATTTTTTACACGTTTTTAGACAAATACAAAAAAGTTTGTGATATGTAGCATTTCTATTTAAAGAGTTATTCGAGAAAAATTAAATATAATTATTGGGACCCTAAGTCCCAAATAAATTAAATTATGAATTAAAATGAAAGTAACACAGACTACTAATTGTAATCTTTTATTAACGATTCACAAATAATGCAAATATAATATTGACAAAAATATATCACAAATGTTACAACACAAAATATAGAACGAATAATTGAATCTTTATAAAAATGGCTTTTTTTCATTTATGGCAATTTATTTCATTAATTGAAAAGTTTATCTCATTCTGTGTCTACTTTTTAGTTTTATAGTCTTAATATTATTTTTAGAAGTTTTAGATTATCTTTCAATTTTCCAATTGTTTCGTAGAAGTTTATCGTTTTTGTCAGTATCTGGAAATGTTCATTAGCTAGTTGGTTAATCTTTGGATTAACGCCTAATCCGTTTTCGGACACGATCTACTCAGTTCCAGAATAGAGTGTTGTAATAATTCTTCTGAAGGTAAATTTACTTCACACTATAAATACCTTAAATATTTTATTTAAAGGTCTATATTTAATAAATGAAACAGACATTTCAGAGTGGTTTTGTTTAATTTTAATATTTAAGTCCTTTGAACTTCTGAGTTTGAGAACAAAAAAAAAGTGATTTCTACAACCAATTTAGAATGCAATATAAATAAATTAATATTTGAAACATCTCGAAGTTCTCGAGATTATTATAGATAATTTTTCGAGAAATCCGATTTCGAAATTTCCAAATAATAAATCAATTGTAATTTATTTGGAATATCTTGATAATTCTTTATCAGAATCACCAAAAAAAAAAATCATCATTGACATAAATAAATCAGCGATTGAGTCATATTATTAATTTATCATCTAAGAATTATATATATATTACGATACGGGGACTTTTATTGTATTAAGATTAAGAGCGTAGGAGTTAAACTAGAAGTATTCGCTTCAAATGATGATTACTATTTAAAAACACATCCTAAGAAATAAATGTTAATCACGCTAGGAGTAAAGGAAAATAGTTATATAATATTTTGAAGTCTCTTGTAAATAAATAAGATGAATTTTTGCTCCTCCGTAATACACACATATCATTCATATTGCTGTAGAATTTATTTTAATCAAAATTTAGATCTAAATAGAAAATTTAGATAGGAAAATATTTGTTTCTGTAAGAACTTCAGATGATACGTATGACGGAGCAAGATCAGAATCACAAGAAGAATAAAATAACGCATCAAAACGATGCATTTGCAGAGCGTCGACAGAGTGGGCCAAGGTATGTGGATGTCCATTGTTATGCGTTGATTAAAACAATATCAGGAAAAATGTTTTAACACTCAACATTGTTTATCACAGTGAAGATTGACCTCTGATAAAGCAATGGAAGAGGTGCATTCATCCAAAACCAATCTCAATGATGACATACAAAGCATATTGACAAATGGTCGAGTGTATTAAAACAAGATTATATTAAAAAATAAAATATTTAACCTTTCTAAAAGTCAATTAAATGCAAATTGGATGCATTATTATGTAAATGTATTGATTTACTCAATTATCTCGGTGTCTAGGTTAAATAAATTACGTCCGAATGCATACGGCGACAAGGTTCGCAACAAGGTCCGTGCAATATTTTCATTCCAATTCTAAATAATGTTATTGACATAAGCTGTGGACACGCAAAAGAAAGCATGTGAAAATTTACATTTCGCCGTATGATGGACCAATTAGCATTGTTCTTCTGTTACAATGTATGCACTCGCAGAAATATAACACAACGCAATCGTGTAATACGACATGTGTGTGGAGGATCATGTGCAAATGACGGAAGTGGTAAATATCAGATAATATACCATCATTGAAAGGTCGCTAGATTTGTAATAATCATATGAAAAATAATATTACTCCAGCTTAATATCGAATGCGGTGACTCATTGTAAGTACACGGTGACTAACAAAGGATACAGCTGAGAGGTGAAAGTTCTCAGAATATTGTATGTCTCTTCAGGCATCTACTGATTTCGTATACATATAAACATGTACTAACATGCCTCCATTGTTTAAGCATACAAAAAAACAAGCTGTTGATAATATATAAATTAATTAATGAAAAAAAAACAGAGCATCGCGATAAGGGATTACTCATATATGTTGTTTATTAGATATCAATTGATAATCGTTTTTGATATATTGTTATAAAAACACTGCTGTTGTTCATGATTCGGATTATGTATAGATTTTATCATGCATTGTGCAATTTGAATTATTAGATGTTTTCCATTAAGTTCAGACATGCGACACAATTCAATTTAAAAATGCGAAATTTCATAAAAATAATCCACAATCTGTATGAAATCTTATCAAATGTTAAAATTATATTACGGTTGAAATGGTCTTATCAAATGGATAAACCTAGACGATAAAAAAAAATGTTGTGGTAAAAAAATAATTGCGATAATGTTTGCAAAGTTGGTTAATAATAACCAAAATATTTTCCTAAGCGATCTTGTGCAAATTTATTCGCAACTTAGGCACATGCGTCATATATTTTTGTGTATTTAATTAGAGCTTAGCCCCGCATTCTGCCGAGATAATTTTGGTCAAAACAATACTAAAAAAATATTGTTTTAATAATAAACGTCAACGCGATATGCCGTTTTTATACACGATTATGTTTTATTAATTGTTCGGAATGATTTATGCGTTAATTTAAAATTAAGTAAAATTACAACAATAATAAAAATCGGAGAGATAACGTGAAAATTATTTTTAAAGACAATAAATATTTATTTTCGTCTGTATTATATGGTATTTATTAAAATAAACCTAAATAAATTTGCATAAGCAAAATTGTAGCTGAATCTAACGAAATATAATATGTGGGTTTTAGGTAAACATATTTCTATACAAATAGTTTTTACAGAGGGTTTTCAGGATGTGAAATAGTGATAAAAGGATTAAAGAATAAGGTAAAAATTGTACCGTAAAAGTATAGCGTTTTCTGGAGAAAATTAATTAAGAAGTTATTTTTTTAATAATAATTTGTGAAAAGTAATAACCATTTCAATGTAGGCGTGGATGTGGATGTTTTCGACATATCATATCATAGTGTTTTGTAATAGATGATAACCTAAATAAGTGATACATCCAGGTGCGTCGCTATATGTAACAATTTTACATTGTTAGTTTCTACGTCAAGTGGTTTCTAACCCGTATTTCAATAACTCGATAATGTAATTTATTTTATTTCCACTAGTAAATTACTTTCTACGATTTTTTTCTTTACATACCTGATGACATGTTTTGGCCCAAATTTTTTAAAATATATTGCCATATTTTTTAAAACACAATTATAGCTATGTTCAATTTTTATAAATTCTGTATAGTCTAGTGTTTGTTTAAATACTTTACTTTTATAATAAAAATATTATTTTCATAGTATCTATAACTCTTTGCAAACTTTAAATTAATTTTTCAATACCCTTCATGTGAAAACTTGCTGGTTTTGAATTAAAATGCAATTATTGTTGTTTGTTAATCAGTATTTCATCATCCTGAAAATATTATAGTACAAAAAAGCGATTTTTAGTGAATACAAAAGACATTTAAGTATCATATTCAACTATTTTTTTTACCAGTTATAATTTTTGTGAGTCGTGCGTTGTATAGATGAATTACTCATACGCATACGGTTACTCAATACCCATACGGTTTATTTTATCGATCCGTTTTAAATGCTGTGGACTACTCTGGACCATAGAGTTGAAAGCCATTATGATAATTTTTTTAAATGTTTTTCCGTGAATCAAATCGTCAATCACGAAATCAAGGTCCCTATTTAGTCCTAGTTTTTTTTACATCTAAATTAAAGCAGACTTTGATCTTTTCAAATATTTTTATTGCAATGGTGGCGGCTAAGAATTGATTAAAAAAATAATATTACATGCCGTTCTCTTCGGAAGTTAGTGGCTTAAACATTAAATATTAAAAATACTATTACATATTTATTAAAAAAAATAATGCGAGGGAACAGTATTCTGGCGAAAAAAATTTAACTGTCTGCGTAAAATATATGATGTGTAAAATGAATGTTTTTTTCATCACATTAAATATTTTAATATTCATAAGTATACATTTTTGGCAATAAGACCAAAAATATTTTGATTACATAATGTGAAATTTTTTAAACCAATTTTAATTACATTAATTATAATTTTTATTTATTTATTTGACGTTGGATGAATCTGCATTACAGAAAAATTACAAGTGTCACTCGAAAGAATTCCTAGAAATCATAGATTACGCCAGAAGGTAACTGCTAACGCTGCTAACTTTCATTAATAAAATAACAATTTTTTGATACCAATAAGCCATGATGTTTTTGATTTTTATTGAATAACTCTTTTAATATAAATTCTATATGTCACAAACTTTCTGTATTTGTCTAAAAAAGTCTAAAGAATAAATATTATAATTAATTATTGTCCTTTATTGTCTGCTATTGCGAAAAAAAATAAAAACAACAACATTCGCTTTTTCTCGCTCGCATCCGGTACGATGTGTTAGTGACACGTGTCTTTTAATAATTAACTATTTTTATATTAAGAATTATCCATTGTTTTTAAAATGAGAAGATATTGATGAATTCCTCATCAATATCTTGAAATATTAGGGGTCTCTGAAAGACCCCATTCGGACGACTCAGTTGTTTTCGAGCCGCCGTGACGAATCGGCTTTAATAAGATACATTACACAAATAGATATTCTAGACTGAACTGAAAATAAAATGAACAATGTTTAAGATGGCTTACACAAAACATATTGGAATTATGAAAAGAATTATTGCAACGGGATTAATAAATAACACGCATAATCGAATTGTGAAAATTTATATGTTATCATCAAAGCAACAAAACGAATCTCGGATAATAATATATAGCTAAGATCGTAGATCTTAAAAATGCAGCATTTCATTAAAATAAGTCTGAGCTTAATTAAAAAAATCGCAAACAAATGATTTTATCAAAATGAAAATATATTTTACGGAAAAGTAATATATTTTTTAAGTGTCCATTATCGGAACAAATCTTACGGCTTAAAAATCGATTAAATAAGATTTTATCGATCGGTTACGGTGGATTGTGTTAATACTTATAGTTAATACCAGTATTTTACGAAACTATTTTATAAATAGTGTTTGTGATAAATCAAGTATGACGATTTTGTCACGTTTATTTTTTTTTAAGAAATACTGAGGTACAGTTTATGATGTATAAAATATATTGACATAGACGCCCTTGAATTAATTTACATAATAAGTGCAAAGGTTATGTAATTATGAAATTGAATGTTTTTTCAAGGGATTCAAATGCTCGGCAACTGTTTGAAATTGAAAAATGATGAAAAGATATTTTTTTACGTATCCGTCGCATTGACGTCATAAATTCATATAATTATTTAACACTTGTTTGATATGACTTTGATTTTGTTTGGAACTTTGGACACAGCTACAAACAGAATCGTTAAAATACGAGACTAAATCAAATAATTTTAATTCAGAATTCATAGTTTAGATTATATTTATTTATGTAAATAAAAATATAGAATTTTGATCATTGAATGAATTATCTTGAATCGAATGTTTTTCTTTATATTTAATTTTAGAAACTAAACATTTGAAACGTTTAATCAAATTTTCCGCCTTTATTTATGGTAAACGATCGTGCGATATATTTGCAAATTTCCTCACATCCTTATCGACCGAGACCCCATACATTATATCCGGCGCCCGTGTTATTTGTTTTAACTATGGCATTGATAAGTCATAGTAAACAAAACGTGTCGGCTACAGTCTCGAATTTTCCACGTACACATGAAAAACATCCACATGATAGATAACACTCGACGCCATGGCGCGGTGTCTCCGTTTCGGGTACGAATGCAAATATGAGGTTCAACACTATTGGCGATCACAGGCTCGATAACACATTATTTTTTAGCCAACAAAAGTTTTCCATGGAACAGCGTACGCTTGACAAATGTTTGCACATGGCAATTAAGATAAGATAGTGATTGTATTTTGAGTCTCGTTTATATTTAGCGATGTAATCCTGTTGCCTTGTAGAGATAACGGCTAATCGTTAGTGTGCATTACGGTGTACACAGAATAGAATATTTGTGCAATTTGCATACACGAGACGCGGAAGCTTAATTTATCTTATATCTTATATATTTTTTTAAGAAATGATGAAAAAATAATTTCAAGGCCCCGCTCTATCTAATATTTTTTTATTTCGTCTTATTATTAAGTAAGCAAAAAAATGAGATATTGATAGAAAAGCCATTCTCGCACACAAAATTTGAACGTTTTATTGGGTTGTTCGGAAAGTCACTTCGTTTTAACAGAGGAATTGTATTTTTTTACAGCTAACTTCACACTTAAGCCGCATAATCAAAATTGCAAAATTTTGATTCGACTGTTCATGATCATTTGAAATGCCTAAGTTTAATCTTAAAGCTCGACATGTGGGTTCCTCATGTTCTTGTAAGAAATTTGTGCCGTCGCGTTGACGTCTCTGATTTTCTTCTCAAACGTTATGAAAATGATCCATTTTTGAAGCGCATCATCTCTGGGGACGAGAAATGGTTTGTCTACAACAATGTTAAACGCAAAAAATCATGGAGTAAAAAAGATGAACCGGCTCAAAGCTCTTCGAAAGCAGATAATCATAAAAAGTGATGCTATCTGTTTAGTGGGATTTCAAAGGAAACGTTTTTTTTAGCTTCTACCGGACAAAACAACGATCAATATTGAAGTATCCTGTCATCAGCTGGACAAATTGAATGATTCACTTAAACAGAAAAGGTCAGAATTGATCAATAGAAAAGGGGTAGTGTTCCACCAAGATAATGCGAGACCTCATACAAGTTTGTTAACTCGCCAAAAGCATTACAGCTTGGATGGGATATACTGCCACACCCACCATGTTCTCCAGATCTGGCACCTTCTGATTATTATTTGTTCCGGTCTCTAAAATTTTTTTAGACGGTAAAACCTTTACTTCAAATGAGGAGGTCAAAAATAACCTGGATCAGTTTTTTGCCAGCAACGGACGAAAAATTTTATGAGCGTGGAATCATGCTAATCCCAAAAAGATGGCAAAAAGTATTAGACCAGAATGGAAAATATATAATTGAATAAAATATTTATTCACTATAAGTAAATCGTCTTTCACTTCATAAACCAAAACTTATCCTAAAAAACACTTTTCGAACAACCTGATATATCTAATTAATTTTATAATAATATTGCATGACAGATTCTTGCTATTGTTTTGATTCCTCAGTGTTTTATGCGCTTCAATATTTAGTTCTCCTGTGTGTTTTCTCATTTTGTATACGATCCTATACCCTGATCTCGAGGATGACTCGCTTCAATGATGGCTCTATTCCATATAGATCATTAATCAGCTGAGGATATAGTGATAATAACAAATAAAATTACACAGATGACCTAATTATATCCATATTTTTCTTAAAACTATTATTTTAATATACTATTTCATCTACATTTCTCAACTACTTTTATTATAATATGGTTAATATTTATAATGTAAATTTAAGGTTTTTGTTTGGAAGATTTTTCTCTATCATCATCAACGATTGATGGTCAACATCAGAACAATATCCCTATGAGTTGTTTTATTTTTCAAGCTAAGACTCTCTTAGTTTGCATGAAGATTGGAACGCACGATTAAAAGAAGAGGGGAAGACACTGGGCTTTAAGTAAATAATGACTAGTTCAACAAAATTAAAATCAGGTATTCTTTACAAAATATCAAATTGGCTAGAGAATCGACTGATGCAGATAAAGATGCTGCAAAATAATTTATTTCCTCACTCACCAAAATTATTGTAGATGGAAAATTATCTTCTAGCTAAATAGTCAATGTAGACGCGACGGGTTTATTTTAACTCGTTTAGCTCATGGAATAAACAGTGATAGCTATGTTTTAAAATAAATAATTTTTTTAAAATATAATTATTGATGTTTTTACATCCGTTTATTTTCTAACATTCAACATTTGCATATAAAGTCGATGGACTCCTTTATATACTTATATTCAAATTCCGATTGACCAATATACTGCAATGTAGTGTCAACAGAAAATAGTGCTGTGTTGTAAATAATACAATTGATAATTTCCATTTTTTTCACTTGGATCATTTCATTTTAAAAAGCCTATAAATTTACCATAAACTCAGATATTTTGACCATTTCCGGCTCATTAGAACCTAAAAAAAATCTTTCCACATCTGGTTAAATTTTCATTCACGATCAAACGATTGTTACTGACTTTATTTTGTATCAAGATTGAGTTTCTCTATGTGTCGCAATGAGTATCGTTATTTTTTTAGAATTTAATCAAGTCGTCATCTTCGCTACAAAGGGTTTCGACGGTAAGGCAGGTCATTAAAGAAATAATCAGTTGATCAATGAGTTAAATTGCAATGTGACATTAGGTGGTAAAAAATTGCAAGCATAAGCTTTCACTTGAATGAAAAGGAGCATAATTTAATAACATAACTGCTTTTTGTGGCAACCTCTTACATTTAAAAAAATCTCTCAAATTCATTTAATTTTGATTCGATCTTTAATGATCTTACTATGTATGCCCTTCCTACCTGTAATTTCAACAGGAAGATTTTTTATTTTTGTTTATTTAATGATCGTGGTTCATTAACTCTTCAATCACCAAACGTTTAATTTTGTGAGCAACTGAAGATTGTGTTTTAAGTGAAAATACTTTTTACCGGGTAATCTACACACAGATAATCGGGAGTATACTGTACCTAGATTCAAAGGAATGAGTTTAAATAATTATTATTTTACATATCGCATTTGAGATTATTTTTTTGTCCAGAGTAAAGATAAGTACAATGAAACCCCGTTTTTACGCTTTTAAGGGGACTGATAAAAAATCATAATTATAAAAAAAACCTAGATTCGGGGTTAAAAACGGGATACTAAAATAATAGTATTGTTGTTAATTATTTTTTTTATCTTATTATTTAATTATATAATTAGAGTAGAATTTGGTAGTTCTTAAATATCCTCTCTATTGACTAGATTTTGCTCTTTATACACTTTATTGACTGACTTAAAATTTCCTGAAAAATATCAATTATTTATCATTATTAATAAAAATAGTGGACCAGTTCTGAATGACGAGAAAAACATATTTTTTTCAATATAATTGGCGTCAACTATGTCTTAAATTGATAAGGCATTAAATCAGCGATTAAACTCTAAAGATATATTTGATTTGAAGTAAACCTTCAATGACATCTAAAGATCAATTAACAATTAATAGCCATTATATTGTATAAAGCATCACAGTCTGTATGAATGTACATGAAATATGTACCATATACCACAAAACCGAGACTATAATATATTAAGATAATATTAATGTTTGAATAGAAACAAAAATTGTAATTTTAAATCGATAATTCAATATAATTTATGGAAATTTATCAGAGTTTTCCGTTCGCGCGCATATGACTAAGTAAAAAATGGTGTTTTCGGAAAGCATATTGCATCATGTGGACATTCGCTGTAACCGGAGATACACAGAATGTTGGATATTCTAATGCAATAGAAGAGATTGGCCATTTCCCCCCTGGAAATAACACGGTTCTGATTTTAACCACAAATCCCCAAAGGCAATTCTGTTCTCCCACGTTGTGTGCGGAAGCTATACTGCATTTGTGGCCGCTCTATCGTAAATCTTTTACGGATGGAAAAACCGTTGCGGTGAAATTTTCGGATATCAATTATAATATAATCTACGACTTAAGAGACGCTAAAATAGCACGTAAACACATAATACATCCCTAATTTCCTCAATTATATTTCAAGGAAATGTAAACAGAGTTTTACTACGCAGGGAGCGAAATTTGTGTGTGTATGTGCGTATCTGTAGACGAGGCGCTGAAGGAAACTCCAAGATTAGGGAGCGTGCGAGGTCGCCAGGTTAACATCCTCTCACCGGGCACAAGGTTCTGAACCGGGTTGAAGGGTACATTGACTGGATCCATACACGTCTATACACGAATATATTCGTATACAAACATAAATATACAGATTTTCTTTTTAAAAATATTATCAAACTGTCATTATATAATATTTAATAATATTATTTACATAGAAATATTGTCCCAAATATAATAAAATCTCGATACGGTATAGTGTGTCATGTACTCAAAACGAATGGTATGCCAAGGAGAAAAGCATGCTAATATTAATCTAACGACAATTTTATTACAATCAATTGTTGTGCAAACTATTTTCAATGGGAATTAATTGCTCGTAGAACGTATTTTTTTCTCTATTACATTGTAGTGATGATTGTGAAACGCGATGAATGCACGTCAAAGTGATGATAATTCAAATAATACAAAAACATGACGTATGTACGAGATTGTGCTGAACCAGTGTGGGCAGAACGACAGTTTCAGGCATCTGCACAGGTTTAGAAATTCCATATCTCATATAATACAATACGCAATCAATATAGAAACTCATAAATAAATATATATATATATATGAAAGCACGAACCTTTCATTATTATATCTTATTTTTATTTGATAAGTATGAAATTAAGTAATGCATTTTTGTAGTATCAGTATTCATGTTATCGCCGAAATTAGTAAACATTAGGTGTCATCACCGGTAGAATGGTAATCATATTGACCATGAAGAAACAATGCTATTTTAATTTGTTTATTATTTCTTACATTATTTTCTCTTATTACCATGACAAATTATTGTATGTTAACTAAATCGATATCATTATACATTATCTTTGACTCTGGAGCTCTGACGGCAGCTGACGTGGCCATCAGAGCCATCTACGTTACCAAGCACGATGAACTTCTCCGGGTCATTTATTTTAGCAATATACCCAAAGTATCATGGAATCTTTTCGTAGATGAGAAGGTTCCTTCGAAACACGTTTTTACGTTAAACAATGTATAGTTTTCTCAATAAATATTGCCAGCATCCCATTTTTAAGCTATATATTTTTCTATTGTTCGTGCAAATAAATAAAACATATTTCTAATCAATTGCATATTATCTCTCTGTATCTATCAGAGTTTTTCATCTGGTTAACAGCTTTTAAATTCCGTTATTATAAAAATTGTTTGATTTAGAATGCAATTTTTTACATCCGTAATCTTTTTGTGTATAAAAACTGTCATAGAATGGGGAACAAATGAAAATCAGAAGGCGAGAGACCCATAAAATAAGGTGATTGTAACAGTAACTCCTACTTTCTAAATGTTTTGAGGATGTCTTTCGCTGAATGGGGTCTCGCGTTGTTGTGATGTACGATAAACCCGTGCCTATTCTAGACGAATTTCATCGCGGTGCGCTAGACACTCATGTGCACACGAATCGGGTTTACAATTCGGTGCGATTTAAACCTGGACTTAAATGTAAACTAGAGATTATTAAGTCTTAGTCCTTGCTTTAAAAAATCAGTTCACAACCATTGTTTTCTGATATAATTTGGTTAAATACAGCGTTGAGTAGAGATGAAGATTCGTGGTTAGCTTTGCCACAGGAAACGGTTTAATCTCTTGTTAAAGCCGATGTTAATTGTGGACAATAAATCGTTTTATCCAGTCCCGTGGCAGCAATTAAAATTAAGGATTCCCTTGAAATTCCACCATACACACCCCACCAATATATTTTTTGGAATGCATCAACTTGGACCTGTTTTTGTGATACCTTTTTAGGTTTTCAGTTGAACAACTCAGTCAACCCAGTTGAAAAGTCGATCTTAGTTTCTTGGCCAATGTATCAATGGAGAGGCGTGGATTCATTTCTACTAAATATCATAGAAATCCGTACTTTCCAGTACTTTTTTTATTTCCACGATCTGGCTCATCAAGCAACGAAAAATTTCCCCATCAAAATATGGGAAACCATTATGTATATATTCGTTCGGCAACACAATCATTTCTGTAGAAAAAAAATGATTTTACGGGCATTGGCGGTAGATTCGCAATTTTTCAATAAAAAATAAGAATAATTGTCGAATGAGATCCTTTTGAAGGTTTTTTTCCAAAACTACTACACGTAATTTGAATCAACTAACAATGGTTATACAAAATTGTTGCAAAAACGACACATATTGGAGAATACTGAGTTATGCTAATTGATTTTGTTCAACAATTTGATATCCCCTTTACAATTTCTAACGATATACGGTCCGAATACGTTAAATAGATCTTGAAAGAGTACAACGCAATCTCTAAATCCTCAACTCAAACCGATTGTGACAATTGCGATGTTGATCTTTTACAAACTTCTGATCAAATATAGCATGTAAAAGTAGGTTCACATCTAGAATCTTCGGAAAAAATCTCTTTTTTAATATATCTCTGCACTTCTTTAAAATTTGACGAATAATAAACATTAATTCTTTTCCTCGTACAAATTTCAATAGTACTTGATGTAAATTTATTATTTTGGCAAGTTTAGAAGCCATTTTTCTGATATTCAGATTCTGTAATAGATCCCGGATAGAAGGATTTGTCCACGCTACTCCGTTTTTTTTTTTAATATACATGCACAGATATCTTCACTTCAGTGAATCTCATTCTCGTTCGAATACTACACAATATGCATATTCAGGTCGTTATATATATATTTTATGAGCTATGCATTGCTTATATAATATTATAATTTCATCATCGAACGTTGAAAATGCGGATTAATGAGATGTGTTATGCAAAGATTTAAAGCGTGCTCATGATCCGCGTTACAATCGTGCCGTCATCTGAAACTTACTAAATCGCATGCTAATCTGTGGACTGTTGCACGTTATCGCGATTTGCATACGGGTGTCGGTGCAGGTGGTGCAGGTGGTGCAGGAGGCGAGTGGGGTCGGGGATCGGATCATCGATCGGCGGGGCGCGCAGGCTCCCCCCCTCCCTCCCTCCCTCTCCCCTCGTCCCCCGCCCCCCGCCCGCCAAGGTTGCCCGGCGCCCCTGACGCCCTCGACGCGCCCGACGCCCGACACCCAACGCCCGTCCCCTCGCCGATACTCAGTCTGCAGTCCTCAGATCGATTATGCAACCTCACAATGTATTACCTGTCTCGTGCAGTTCGCGAACGTATTAATAATCAGAAAACTCACCAAAAACTTAATCTATCAATGAATCCATAATCAATGAATAAATCATAACGATAATAAAAACACCAACGCGTCGAATCTAATTGCATTTTAATATTTTTTGTCTGTGAATGCATATGAAAAATATTACTATGAACATAACGAGAAAAAATTCTCATTGAATCGAAGAAAATATCATGTTGTTCGGAAAATAATTTCGTTTTTTTTATGAAAATGAAGGACAATTTTCTTATAATGAATAAATATTTTATTGAATTATATATTGTCCATTCTTGAGTGTTGTCGCATGCCGTTATTAGACGTGGTGGAGATGGCGGTTGGGCACAATTGTAGTTTAGTTCAGTGCTTCCCAAATTATGGACCGCGGCCCTCTGGGGGGTCGCAGGATTCCTCATGAAAAAATCGGTACAAAGTACAAATATTCATTTTATAAATATTTTTCCACATGGCATATTTAAGGAATTTATATATTTGAGTCTGTTAAATAATATACATATGAGAACATGTTTATATGCACAACAACAACAAACAACAACAGAAGGAATAGATTAATCCATTTAAAAAAATATTCAAGTTATTAATGAACAATTCATCAATATCTCGACTTGAAATGGTTGGAATAATAATAAAATGAGAACAAATAAGAAAAAAATAATAATAAAATGAGAATAATTAAGAAAACAATAAGAATAAATAAGAATAAAATCAGAATAAATAAGAAAAAATAAGAATAAATAATAATAAAATGAGAATAAATAAGAAAAAAAATAAGAATAAAAAAGAAAAAAATAAGGATAAATAAGAAAAAATAATAATAAAAGAGAATAAATAAGAATAAAAAAGAAAAAAAACAGAATAAATAACAATAAAATCCAAAATGATAATAATGAAATGAAGATAAATAAAGAAAAAAATAAAAGAATATAAAAGAAAAAAATAATGACAAAATAAGATAAATTAGAAACAAGATTATTTAGTATTTTGTGCACAGAGATGTATTCAGTAATTTATTTCCGTAAGAACACGAGGAACCCATATGTCGAGCTTTGAGATTAAACCTAGGAGTTTCAAATGATCATGAACGGTCGAATTCGATAAATTTTATTAAGTTGTTCGCCGGATTGCATCAATTAATGCCTTTATTGTATCTTCATCAATTCAACAGGTCTTCCAGAACGTGGTGCATCTTCAACATCAAAATTTTGCAAACCAGTTTTGGCCCTGGCGTTCTGTCAATACATCTTCTCCATATACATCGGATCATTTTTTTCTGGCTTGAACAGCATTATTACCTTTTCGATAGTAAAAAGGTAAATTATGCTGAAAATGCTGTTTTTCACTTTCCATATTTGAAAGGGTCCCAAAAATTAGTACGTAGCATCAATCAAACTTTTTCCCAAGCAAGCCTTGCTATATCAGCTGTTAAAATATATAATGATTATGCGGCTTAAGTGTGAAGTTACGAAATGACTTTCCGAACAACCCAATAACTCAAGCGTATGCGTGAGGACGTTGTGCACATATTCATACATTGCGTGTTTGTCGAGATCATCATGATTGATTATAAAAATGATTGCAGTGCATTTAATTACCATATTGAATATATTGAAATTCTATCGACATAGGATGTCGGATAAATCTGTCGATGAATATTCATTAAATACTATAATTTTTGATTAAAAATATAATTAAAAAATGTATAGAAAAACCCCTACACTCGAATAAACACTTTTTAGTCCAAAATATTTTATAATAAATCACTGATTTTTTTATATTATTTTGTACAGCTGTTGAAACATTGTTATCTAACAATAACTAAGATAGTAAAAAAAAATTACGGTATTTTCGCGGAGCTAATTCCCTGTAATATTTTTGTATGTTATCTACGGACACTTTTTATAAACTTTCTACCATGCACAACTATTTACTTAAACCTAAATAGATAAAGATATAATTTCTTGGTAACGAGTATTTTAATAAAAAGGATATGCAGGCATACGTTGTTATTATGCATTATGCTTAAAACTAATACTCAGTAAAACCTGCTTTTGCGTTGAACACAGCCTTAATCCATAAAGGCAAAGAATTTATGAGATCGCACATTATTTATCAGTTAACTAACGGCGTTAAATTATTTTGTATTATCTGTCTTTATTTATTTATTTCTTTTATTTATTTTATTTTAAAGACAATGCGTGATTGGCATTACAGAATAACCCAGGTCGCCAATCACGCATAAAAACATAAATAGAATAGTCAGAAAAAAAACAAAATACATAATTTAAGATATAAAATAACAACAAAATAAAAGTAAAAAATATTGAAATAAAGAAAATAATGTGTAAATAAAGATAAAAAGTACTATGTTAAAAAGGAGAAAAAAAAAACAAAACCGTCTTAGTTGGTCCGTTATATGAAATTATAAAATCTCATACAAAAGATCAACGAAATGGCGATGTTGACTTCAAATAAATCCACATATTCGGTAGAGTGGTTAAGTAGAGTGATAGCTCGGGTTACCGGAGAGTTTCTGAGAGCACCTGTCCTCGCATTTGGCGTAATAAAAGCACACGCGAACGAGCTCGATGGTAGTGAGGTGGCGCCCATAAAGACAACTCGCATAGTACAAGGGGGTGATGTACTGCGCCAACCAACAGCTTGAAAAAATGCTTTGCCAAGTAAATCGACCTTCTTTTTTCGAGGGATACATACCCCAGGCAGCCCTGTACCCATGACTGGGGTATAAACTTGGGTAGAAACCAAACTCCCTCATGTAGAGATACCTAAGAGATACCTAATACTTTACTAAGATAGTCATAGGTTTAGTAGATTTTAATAAAAACGCGTGCATTTTCACATCCACTCCCTGATCAGTATCGTAAGTAATACCTATAATTCATAGAATACCCGGAAGATTTACCCATTCGAGTACTATCCGAGTTCAGTCGTGGTTAACTAAACAATTATAACAGATTGTTGTTACCTACAAGCCATGACACTAGTTATTCAATAACCATACGGTTTATTTTACCGATTCATTTTAAATGCTCCTGCACTATGGACCATGGAACACTTTGCCGAGTATCTGATTTTACAATGTTCTTTTGCCAGGTTATTGTCATAGAGATGATTTAGGGATGTCTTAACCTAGCTGTGGCGATAGGGTTTTTTGGGAACCCAAAGTATTTTATTTTTTCTCAAATAATTCTTTTAATATAAATCCTACATGTCTCAAACTTTTTGTATTTTTGAAATGATTATTAAAAATATTTATTCTTTAAACATTTTTAGACAAATACAAAAAGTTTGTAACACGTAGGATTATATTAAAAGAGTTATTCGAGAAAAAACGGCTAGGTAAAAATGAAAATAATACTTTTTTTTCAGTACCACTAATATTTTAATATATGTTTACTGAAAACTCCTTCTGTTCCGCCATTGAGGACGCGAGTCGATTTCATGCAAAAAGATAATAATAAATAATAAACATAAAAGGTATATATATATGATTGCTAATTTTTAACTTTAACTTAAAGTTAAAGTTAAAATTAGCAATTAAAGTTAAGGTTAAAGTTAAAAATAAGGAAATAATTATATACAACTATTATTTATATACAATATAATGGTTATTTTGGAGTATTTTTTTTATCATCTGTGCTACTTATATTTGTTGGCGACTTCTGTGATTTTTCAGCGATTGCATTGATTAGTTTGTTTAGATTTTTTTATTCTTTTATCCAAAAATTTTATAATAACAGACGAGTGCTTATTGATTCATCCATGTCTGAGCCCGTATTTCAAATAATTTAATTATATTATTGATCTGTGTGAGATCTACAGCCATGTCTTATTTTGGTATTAATTAAATAGCACGATCGGTAAACTTTTAAATTTACTTGCTTTTGACTGAAATTATTAACATGAAGAGAATTGATCTAGCGATTATATCTCAAAGGCGAGAGCCTTAATCATGTTTTTTTAAAAAATCGAATATTCTGCTACTTTTTAGACGTCTCTTCGTACTTTAGCACATTTTTTTAGTAGTTCTTCGAGTATAACTAGTTCTTCTGACCTTTTTAAATTATGTATTTTTTGCGATGACTTGTTCTTCCTCATTCAATTTCCAATCAAGGCTTGGTTTAGGAGTTTTTCAACATTATTCATTTTTCAAAATTTGAATGATGTATTAATTGTCAACTTAACTAATTAAATTGTACAATAATATTGGTTCTATCTTGTTTATTAATACTTTCAATAAATTCACATTGTTAATCTAACATTTTGAGAATTTAGATATTTTGCATGATAGATAATTTGAATTATTTTCAAAATCCTTTACTTGTCCGACCTTTCTCTGTTGGATGAAACGATTCTCTGAAACGATTTTTTCTTATCGTCGTAAGTAGGAATGGTCGTAAATCGAGATTTGACCTTATGGCTTATATTATATTTGATCTATAATAATTTAAATATATTTTTTCATTAATTTGAAAGTTACAGATAACATATTCATAGCAAAAATGATTGAAATATATTAAAAAGATGTCAATCAGATGTTTTTTGTTGCATATAAATCGTAATTCACCACTTCCATACACCTCTGCATTATACCAAAGATGTAATCGACAGCTGTCAACTTTTCTCAAACAATCCATCATACGTTTGATAGACAAATAACCATTATATAGTCAGAGTTTCTAGAAAAGTTAACATTTAAAAGAATTGATACATTGTTACAGCTTGTTTTAATTAAATTTGATCGACGATAGAGAGAAAGATGCATCATTTTTGCAACATTCTACGTATTGATATACTATTGCCGTATTGAATAAAGCACATATATACCATGTCTTACTGGCGTTCTCAGTGGGGTTGACATTTATGACCACACCTTAGAGGAAAAAAATCGTCTCTCAAATCCTTTTTAGAAGAGGCCAAGGATACAGTAAGTAAATTTATATTTTACCGTAAAGAAAATATGTTTTGCAATATTACGAGAATGTCTGAAATACACTCCTTATATATTATAATTCAATTTATCTCAGTAATTTAATATCGCGTTTATATAATTCTTCATTAGACGTACGCAAAAATACGAATGTTGAATGAGATTCCGCTAAAATGTTATTTAATAAATAAATATTTATATTCCCACCGTATCGCATAATATTTATTAATGCGATAATTAAATAATTACCGTAACTTAACCTTCACCTTCTAATCGTTTACGAATTAATTAATAATCGTCATTATGACGTCGATTTGCACAACTTTTTAAACAAATCGAGACAGACAGTTGTTACAAAATTCAATGCGGTTGCTATCCAATATTGATACATATCTAAATTTATTGTTGTCAATGTCTCGCAAGTTTTGATTGATATGTAATAATAAATTTTCGCTTGCGAATCGACGTTTATCTCGCGAATTGAATAAACTAGTTTGATAATTTCACATGGAATGCAGATCGTATAAGGAACTCGATGTCCATGAATACAAAATGCGTTTAAAATGCAGCCAATATTGAAAATAACAGGCAAAACAAACCATTTTAGTAAAACAATTTAATTAATAGACTCCTTGACACCATTAATTGTCAATAGATAAAATGGAAGAGAAGAAATCTCTGCAAATTCCGCCGTACTTGAGATAAGATTAATTATTTTCGTAATATAAGAAAAACATTCTCTCGATCGACCTTCACTTAATTAATAGCACGCTCAATTTTCTGACCTTAGGGAATAACAATTTATTTTCATTTTCTGAAGGACACAACTGAAATCTATACGCAAGAAAAATATATAGAATCCCAAGTTCCTTTATTTATTTGAGATTATTAAGAGCTGAACACACACACACTTAACAATGAGCTCGAACAGCTGAAAGGTTTCATATTATCGAAATGGAAAATTCTGCAAAAAAAAAATGCTGAAAAATATCCAGACGTATTATTCATTGAAAATATTTCATCGTACCCAAAATATTAAATTGTATCGAGGGGATGTAATCGCATGATTTATTGAAACGAATCCGTTTCTAGCTCTATTTAAATTTTCGCAATCGATTGTGTCGTTATCCCGTTTGGAAACGTGCAAAATTTATCGCTTGACCTTTTCAGTGTTACCAAACTACGACGCATATGAGGCTGGGGTTGAATTTCCATACATTGATATCCTCTTCCTATTTAGCAGCGGTTAATAAACGCCATGTTTAATATAAACAGCAAATATAGGTTATTAGCGATGTTTAGCAACATTTTTAGACAAATATGTCAATACAAAATCCACTTAGAGGCGGTTATATTATTCCGGACACGTACGAGTCGCCATTTCTCGTCGAAGGCCATGTGCTTGCAAGACTGCACTTGTATGTACAATCATGCGAGCAGGTGCATTAAAATGCATTTTATTATTGTGAGCCATTGAACCGAGGAAATGATTTAAAATATTATCAAGGCGTTTCAAAATATAAATAAACACCACAATCTATGCACAACAATAGATGAAATATTTATAGTAAATGGGAAATATATTTAAATATTAAATTTAATATTATTAGATCGATCGGAATAATATTTAATTTATTAAAATGGCTTATGTTTATGCTAAATGTTTATGATGCCTGCCATTAATCTTCAAATCACGCGATCTATTGAAGACTAGCGCTTAATGCGATTATGTGCACATAGCATTATCGAAGGTTGAAAGTGGTAAATCAATTTGTATAGACCATTATGCAACCAATGATATAATCCGCTAACATATTCACTTTTTGTATAAAAATAAGGACACGTCGTTAAATACCGTATTATTGAAGATATGTGAAAGTTCAGAAGATATCGTGCGTGGAGACCTTTGGAGATGATATTGCAATCTAGGGTTCTTGCTTATCGCAATGTTTTTGTTTGAGTTATATAACAATATATGGAATAATATTATTTAATTTAAAATATTTACATATTGACAGATATGATAGTATCGTATTATGATAGATATCGTTGGAGTATTAGATTATTTTTTTTCTAATATAATTGATTTTACATAATTTTGTATGGACGTCATATGCAATTTAAAGATTATTGAATTAGAAAATGTAAAATTTTATTAATAAAAATGTAATTACATTTAACATTTATTGTGAAATTACGTATAATATATTCGATAGAATAATATATACAATTAAATGACGTCTAATCGCTTATACATATAGAATGATTCTTCAGAATATCCTTATTTATTTATTTTGACGATGGATGAAGGCCTCGGCAAAAAAATCCAAAGCGCCATTCAATAAATTAGGGTTTAATAAAGATTCTAAAGATAAAGGAGCAAATGATGAGGAGTCTTTTGCAATTATATTCCTGCCTAGCTAGTGTCATAAAGAATTTCCAAAATAACAGGTTTCTCCGAAAATTTAATTTATCTAAGTACTAGCTTAGCTCAGTCGTTTTTAACTTAACCTAGCCATGCCTATTTAGGACTCCAAGGTTTTTATTTGATTTAATTTTTTTCGAATAACTCTTTTAATGTATAACCTACATGTCATAAACTGTTTGTAATCGTCTGAAAAAATCTAAATCATTGATATTTATTGTCCATAATTGCGAAAAAAAATATACGAAAGTGTGTTTTTTCTCGCTCGCTTCCTTACGATGTGCCAAGTACGAGTGAATCGTATACAACTAACACTTTTGAGAATTTGGCGGTCGTACTACTGGTGGCGTGTCCTAGAAAAATTCAAAATATCGACGAAATTATGAAAGATATCATAAATAACTATTTTTATTCTTAGAATAAAAATAGTTGTTTAGGCCACAGGCTCCACCGTAGTAGCTGCGATGCGGGATGCAGAATGCAGAGAATCCTTGGAGAGACAAAATCAAGAACTTTCGAACGAGAATGATCACGATCCTCAGACATGAGGGTGCCGACCAAAGAAGAATTCTTAGAATAATTCATCAATATCCTATGCTGACTTGGTTGGAAAAGGTTCGGGTTTATTCTTCATTATAAATAGACCCCATCGGTGTTGAGACGCCGTGATGAATTGGTTAAACTGATTTAATGTTTCCTACAAGCCATGACACTTGAAAAACTCCAGAAATCATTAAAATTTCAGATATTTACTAAATTTGATATTCTACATTTAATATGTAATAAAGTATTATTACATAATACAAACATAAGTAATATTTGTTCAAATAATAAAATAATTAAGAATAATTTCACTATATATATCTTATTAATATTTTTTTACATAAGAAATATAAAGAAAACTTAAAATAGTATCGCAATCAAGATGTATTTAAGGATATTAAACTTTGCACTCGAAGTTTTTTGAAGTCCTCAATACCTCAACATGTGTTATTTAATAAATTATTATTTTGGATTTGTGCAATATTTATCATAGTTTATAAATATAGTGAATATTGAAAACCTAAAATAATAATTTTATAAATGATACGTATTTGATTTGTTGCATGCCCTCATACGGCGGCATTCGAGTGATACGGAAAACTTCGATGCCGCTTCTATGGCGGCATTCGTGTACAAAGGGTTAATGTCTGTATCTGTCTTAGATGATTTTTTTTGCATTTAAACAATCTTCTTATTGCTAGACATAATCATTTATTTATTTGTCGTATGAGTACAGAACACATAATATATATAGACATAACAATATAAATAATATTTATTATATAGTTATAAACAATAACATAATCATAATCATGTCATAGAGCAGCAGTAATAACAAATAATATAAAATAATAAGATTATTTTTTTCTTGATAATGTAACAAAAATCAATAAAAATCAAAGTTGATGATTTAAAAAAATAATTACATTCTTAATCATTAAATTAGTAATTAATAATAGTTTGTGTAATTAATTAAAACGTATATAGTGGACTCCCGTACAACGTGTGAGATATGAACTGCGTAATAGGAAATCGCGTTGTACAATATCGGACAAATTTATGAAAGGGAAAATATATATAAAATAAAAAGACGACGCGTATACCGTAAGGCCACAGGTGGCCAAGAAAATATAATTTAAATATTATTATTGACTATATTTTTAGTGAGAGCGTATATAATATCGAAATGATTATCCTTGCTCATCTATTTTGTGAAAATTTATTAGTATTAATAGATTTTCTCTTCGTAATGTGAAAATTAACAGAAAAACTGCATCACCCGATACAGCAGTAGCTCAAAGATTTTCCGTTTTTTTTTCAAAAATCATGAATGCAATTTGATCATTTGCTTTTCTAAAGAAATAATAAAAAAAAACATGAGAATATACTAGATACTAAATCCAAGACAAAATGTAAAAAAATTGGTTGTAAAAATTATAATTAACCTAGCCTAGATAGAGTTTATTTAGTATTCCAAGTTTTTGATTTTTCTCGAATAACTTTTTTAACACTTTACGTGTCGCAAGGTTTTACATCAAACCCAGCCTGGGGGCCGCATGGTTTCATGTGATGATAATCCAAGCTAACATGCGCGTGTATCCATGTGGTCAAATAATAGAATCCAAAAGGCGTGAACGGCTAATAACGGCTTGGCTACAAAATCACGCCAAAAGGCGTGAACGGCTCATAAAGTGTTAATGTAAATCCTAAAAGTCAAAAACTTTTAGTATTTGTCTTAAAAAGTTGAATGAATAAATACTATAAATAATCAGTTACCTTTATTTTTCGCAATTGCGAAAAATAAATAAATAACAATATTCGTTTCTGTTACCACGGAGCGATGTTTTTTCTCGCTTGCATCCAGTACGATGTGCCAAGCGCGAGTGAAACGTACTAGTGACATGTGCCGCGAGAACTCAGTCTGCGGCGAGATATCGTTTCTAAATGATATATAATATCTTGTTGCTAAATTGTCGTTTTACCCTTCAACCGAGACCATAACACAAATATTATTTTTATTCCCTTGATTTTGTAGTTTTAGGAATATCGTTTCTTAGATCTTTGTCGTATGTACTGTAAACCAAAATATTTTCAGCATTTCAGTTTTCTTACTGGTAATTTTTCATCATTTGATGCTTTGTAATCAATCGATTCCCCTAATATTAATATTTTTATCGTTTTTTAAGGATTTTTCTGCCGCTCTTCAGCCGGATCTTGATTTCTTTGCACTTTAGCAAGATACTACTAGTTCACAAATTGCTTCTAAATATATAAATAATAAGGAAAATTTATAAAAAATATTTTTTTAACACAGATGTAGCGTTTTGATACACTTAGCTAGTATGTTATTGTATATCAACTTTCTATTTGTGCATATATCATGTGAACAACTAAGCGTTGATATATCCTAATCCAACACCACAACGTAGATATTTTCTATAGAAAACAATTCAAGGTCCATTTCTCGATTAATCAAACAGGCAATCACTCGACACATGTGGATTTTTTGTCGCCGACATTAGGTATTAATACATAAGTGCACGAGGTATGCACCGTGCACATTCTAAGCGATAGTCGCAGAGCCTTCAGTCCGGGGGACACAATTAGAGCGTGAACGTCACGAAGGCCTTTGTTGCTGGCTTCACACTTAACGCATGGAAAACTCACAAAGGCCCTTGTTCATCGAACTACGAAAATAAAATTAAAAATAATAAAAAAAAAACCACCATTGCAATTAATCATAGTCAGATAGTTACAGGATACAGACCCGATCACGATTAACCTATCGATTTTAATTGGTCGTTTCGAACAAACTGGTAACGATTACGAGCTGCGCGTGTGTTGACGAAAAATGCATTGTTGATGGAAGTAACATTATGTACAATTAGATGATTACATACTGCTTTTTGGGTCATAATTTAAAAAAACGCCCGTGGGTATAAACAGTTGCTTCCTGCTTTAGTTTGAACTGAATTGAAATTTTAAATGAGGCGTTGAGAACGTGTTAAGGTAAAGGACACTGTTAACTAAATTACTACTTACGCTGTAGAGAGACATGCTCTTCATAACAATAATATTAACGTACCTCAAGTACACTTCTATCAAATGTCAGAATTTAACGACATGCACTGAATTCAATGGTCTAAATTATCAAATGCAATTATATATTTATTATTTAGGTATAATAATATAATGTAAATATCTATGCATAGATAACAGGATGACAGTCTGAAATTATATTATTCACATTCCATATTTAATATTTATTATTTTTAAGTACAAATAAAAATAAATATGCGGAATTTTTGTATATTGCCAGTTATATAAGACGAATTGTTACAACGTTTTTTGTTATTGTGTTGGTACACTTGTCTTTGACGTAACTTGACGTTTTACGTGTGGAAAAACTGAAAAATATTGAATTAGTCTATGGTTAAACAAAACGCCGTCATGATGCCACAGCCTCTGTATTCGCTAGACATGGTCACCTACGACATCTTCCTATTCGAATAAATAACGTTTTGCTAACATTGAGGAGGTAATGACAGAATCGCTAGATCAAGCTATTGAAGAAATTGAACTCTATATCAAATATTGAATTAAGTAATGACGACTTCTTTAACCTTTTTCATTCCGTGGGCCATATTGACCCAAAAGATTTAACAAAAGAAACAATTTTAACCGAGTTTTTTTTATTTAATTTAAATATTATAATGTCTGTTTTTAATCGGATATTAGAATATATACCTCTCATCTATGAGAGTAGAGAGTAACTCATAGATTCCACTAAAAGTGGATGGGGTCTTTTTGGGACCCCATGTTTTGATTTTTCTCGGATAACACTTTTAATATTAATATAAATCTTTTTATATCTGTCTTAAAAAGTTTAAAGAATAAATATTACAAATAATCATTTACCTTCATTATCCGCAATCACGAAAAAGAAATAAAAACAATATTTATATTTCTATTGGCACGGTGCGATGTTTTTTCTCGCTCGCATCCGGTACGATGTGTCAAGTGCGAATGAAAAATGCGAGTGACACGTGCAGCGAGAATTTTGTGGTCGGTCTACTGGCGGCGTGTCCTCGATCTGCGGCAGGACATGGCCAAAATATCAACCAAATTTTAATGGATATCATGAATAACAATTTTTATTATTAGAATAATCCATTATTCAAAAAAATTAAAATATTTATGATGGTTTTATCAATATTTTGACTTGAAATGCTTGAGATCTACTTTCCATTATAAATAGACCCCCTTCAGATGACGCGGTTGTTTTCAAGCCGCCGTGACGGATCGGTTAATGGCCAAATATACCCCATCGGCCATGCCGATGGGGTATATTTGGGACCTAAAGTTTTTGATTTTTCTCCAATAATTCTTTTATTATAAATCGTACATGTCACAAACTTTTTGTATTTGTCCAAAAAAGTCTAAAGAATAAATATTATTAATAATTTATTGTCTACAATAGTGAATGGGCGCGATGTTTTTTCTCGCTCACATTCTTTACGATGTGCAAGTTACTTACACTTATTCTTAGAATAATCCAAGTTATTTTTAAAAAAATCAAGATATTGATGGATATTTCATGATATTTTCTTGACATAAAATGCTTGTAGAATGAAGGTACAATAAATCGTTAGGCCCATGTAGAAAAAAACCAAGTTTATACCGAAATCTCATAAAAATAAGACACTTTATTATGTTGCGGATCCAACTTTGCGTTAATAGTTATTAGAATAAAGTCTCTATGGTCCCATTGGACACATATTTCATAATATTCATTAAAATAAATGGATACAATTATGTTACACCAGAGATATTAAACGCATGTACGTGGCAAATTTTATTATGGTGGCGTATAATTTTGTATACTTATTTATATTGGAAATATTTTTAGAACATGGCATCGTCACAGTATTAATTGAACCGATCACTAATTGCCCTTTTATACCTCAGTGACATTCGAAATCAGTCAACCTTAACCGAATTAGGTCAAAACACATTTGCGCCTAAACGTGCTATATAATTGACAGTCATATCGTTAGCGAGGTGATATACCGGCCACACTACATCAAACAGATTATACAAATTACTGAGGCTGACCGATAAACGTGCGAAATTATTCAGAAATGTCAATTCCTAGAAAGGGTTGACTTTGAGGGCAGACAGCTCGTTGACCCCATTTCGGTGCTCTCTACTGCGAAATTCATAATAAAAAAGGCTAATGGTGATAAGCGTGGCGTATTTGGGTTAATTATATTCAACATTGATTATTTTGGCACCATCGATGTAAGAAAGCCTCGTGATTGCGTAGGATTATATGAAAAGTATGAAAATATTTAAAGTAAACCGAAAAGTAATGATAATGTTGTTTTACATTAATTTAGTATTATTTTGAAGCTCTACAGTTTATATTTTTTTTATCCTTAGTTAAATTGTTAAGCTCAGAGATTAACGATTTTTTATGCGACTTTTATTCGCAGCCAAAAGAAGAGACCATCTGCAAAATTTATGATGACTACTTAAAACTTAAAAAATGTCATAAATGGTTGAAAAAAATTAAAAGTGATGATAGAGTGTTAAACGATAAACTAAGATCAGGAAGACCTTTAAAAATGTATGACGCCGCTTTAAATTCATTAGTGGAATACGACCCTCGCAAAACCATATAGGAATTGTCATAAGATCTCGACTGACCCTGGTCAACAGTACAAGACCATTTGAAAAGGATCGATAAAATAATAGACAAGGAATTTTGGTACCGCACAAACTATATAAACATAACTAGGTATGTAACCGATCTGTTTCTGAGAAGGGTTGTTACTGGTGAAGAAAGGAGGGTGCTCTACCGCAACTCAAAGCGAAAAAACAATGACTTCCTTCAAACTAAATACTAGATTCAACCCCTCGACCTTCATTAAGCTTGAAAAAATTACGTCTTTGTGGGATAAATTGGGCGTTATTTATTATGAGTTATTAAAACCTTGATAAACAGTAATGACGGAGTTTATTGTGCCCAGCTGGAAAGATTGAAGACAAAACTGTTTTTGAAAAACGCTGTTTTTAAAGGCTCTACCATCTATTACCATCATATTACTATAGTAGTAGAAGACCCTAATCTGTTGACCAACTAATAACTGCTTAAGACTCAAAGCATGCTTAGTACTAATCACGTCAAGGTCTGTAGAAATGCATGCTTTAGAATAACCACGTAGAGGTATCTAGAAACAATTCTTTGTATCTCTTACACCAGTAACTGGTGTAGTGATACGACTATCCAGGGCTAGGTTGACCCGGCTCCCTAGCCATTCAGAGGCAAATGCCGGGATAGTTCCTTGAGCCGTTTCCCATCACATTTCCGCTTCCTACAAACTCGTTCCGTCCTTAGTTCCCAGGCCGTAGCGGCAACGAGGAAACTTGTTCGGATGGAAGCAATGCCGCACCTGGTGGCTGTTTTAGACTATCGCTAAGGCGTGCAATGTTGGCCTGCCGACCCAAAGAGGGGCCTGCCCCTCCGGAAAGCTAGTGGGTCAATCTGCACCTGGATTACGTAGTCAACTAATGTTGTCCTTGGCGTGCTCCGAAATGGCGGAGGAACTCCACCACGACGAGCATGCGAAGAATGGCAAAGTAAAAGCCATACGAAATCATCAGTAAGAGACGCAAAAAAGACCTGGATTCAGGTTTTGATTAAAACCTCAATAACTTTAAAAGAAAAAATAGACGAAAAATTACCTGAACTGTGGAGAAAGATTAGAAGGAATAATATAAATTATCTTACAGAGTAATATTTACGTAGTATTTATTAAAATATGTTATTCGGTTCACTTTATAATAGGAATAATAACAAGAAAAAAATCTTAGAGAGCATTTAAAGAACGTTTTTCTCTCTGTGCAATAAATCTGAAGAAATATTTGGCAAATATACCGGATGTGGTAGAACGTTTTTAATCAAGTCCTTAATTCATTGCCTTGGCAATTAAAAATCTTTGTATATTTGTTATTCTAGGATGTGAGCTTTTACGAAATTTAATCAATGGTTAATTAAGAAGCAGACCGTAATATATTTTTTTTCTTCCGTCATTATTAAATATCAAGGGTCGTCCCGATAGGTGAATTCCTTATTTTTTAATTGTGTAAATTAAATCCTTGAAACTCCAATATTAATTAAGGCGATATTTTGTTTCATATGATATCGAAAAAAATAAAAGGGGACTTTTTACGGACGAATGACTGAAAAAATCGTGAGATTACTTTGTTTAAGTTCACGAAATGTGGACAATAAGTTCGTGCATTGATCTAATCAACAGTACAATTGTTCCATCTAAAGTATTATCTTGAAATGGTATATTTTTAGGTGATTTTTTTTAGCATTGTTTACATTATTGAAGACTGTATTTTATGATCACTGAAGTATCTTTAGTTAATCATTTTATTTATTTGACTACGATGGATGGATATCAAAATATAAATATTTCAAAGCCTTATTCATCCATATAAATATTCTAATTTTCTAATTTTATTTCATTTGGATTAAAATTTATATTATTTGTTTTATAATTATTTATTCAACAAATTATATATAGCATTAAATTCATTAATTCCAATGCGACAAACTACCTACATAATATTTTTATAAAATATTCTGTCATTTTGTCTATAAAAATCATGATAATTTTGATAAAAAAAACTCATCATCTTAAATGAGTTTTAGAGCTGAGTAACTTATATTTTAAACTAAGATGACATTGATTGGACAGGAAAAATGGTAGATTTCGAAAAATAAATAAATAAAATTTAAAAGTGTTTTTCTCGAATTTTCTAGTCTAAATGATAAATTTTGAGTTTTAATATTAATCCTGCATGTCACAAACTTTTAGTATTTATCTAAAAAAGGCTAAAGAATAAATATAATAAATACTCATTGTCCTTAATTGTTTGCAATTACGAAAAAAATAATTAAAAACAACAATACTCGCTTCTGGCGCGATTTTTTTTCTCGCTCGCAACCGATACGATATGCCAAGTGTGAGTGAAACGTACTAGTGACACGTGCCGCTAGAACTCAATCGGCGGTGTGTACTCAGTCTGCGGCGAGACACCGCCGAGTGCGTTTGTCATTTATGCGTTATTTGAGAGTTAAAAAATCCAAAATATCGACTAAATTATGAAGCATATCATGAATAAAAAAATCATTGAAGAATTCATCAATATCTTGAATTGAAATGCTTGGGGTCCCTGAGAGACCCCCTTCGGACCAAGTGGTTGTTTCAGTACCACCGTAACGGATCGGTTAATAAATAAATTCAGAGTTTATTTTATTTTCTTTGCTCTGATTTTATACGGTTTTAATAAGATAACGTCACCATTTTCATGGTCATACAAATAACATTCAAGTATCCGGTCGGAAACGAATAAATTTCATGAAATCAGGACAATTAATACATAATACACGATACTCATAAACGAACGTTAAAGAGATTTTTAAAGGAAGAAGTGTAATTAAAACGCAATTCATTGAAGTTATATTAATGAATTATTAATTTATATAAACACGAACACTCATGTAATATGAAACTTGCATTCTATGTAAAAAAAAGCATATATTATTTATATATATATAATTTTTTGAAGGTCATCCGGCAGAACCGTTAATTTGAACATAATTAATGTTCTTAGTATGTTAAATGGAAAACTTATACTATCTAATAATTAAAATCAAACACATGGTGCTAATTATCCGTCAATTTATTCAATGTCGTGATAATAGTTTAATGCATAATGCATATAATGAAATTAGCATATTCTGCTTTATTCATCTATCTGTAACAATAAACGAATGCACGTGCTCAATTATTTAATATTTTTTTAATTTTGATGTTCATTGGTTTATACGCATCACGATGGCGCCAACTGTCGGTGGCTGGTGACATTATTAATTAAATAGCCGTTATTCACAGTTAATTATATATGTATTTAAAAATAACATTGTTGATGAAATTTGTGAAAAAATCGCTTATTAATCAACAATGTAGATAGAGTTTAATAGAAATGTTTACAAAAACAATTAAATCTGCATTTTCATTAAAATGCCATTAATACATTTCAGTGACGATGGTTGTTAAATTACTGTTTTCTGCTACATGACCGCACGTTGAGAGAGATAGAGGCAATGAATCGTTCTTCAAAACACTGACCACACTCAACGATTAACGCGCTGTCTAAAATCGGCGGATTCGGGTCGATAGAACAATGACTGGTCTGGATGTTTATCTATCGGTCGGTAAACCGGTAGCTGTGCGGTCTCGTCGTCATCACAGACGTCGTCAGCAACTTCCTGAGGAGCGTCGCGTGGTACGGCGACCGGTCTCGAGAGCTCGCCATCCTTGACACGCTTAGCGAATTAATACGCGTGTCTAAAATATGGGAACGCATGTTAGCCGGCGTAGTCATCTGTCCAATAGTCGTGGAACACCTTGTACACGTGTACGTACTTGTACTTTGTCGGTGGACACCTCTTGATCGTTTGCTGTGGGAAACGTGCCAGGTAGAAGACACACGCCAATTATGCAATTATCGCCACGAGTGGCGAATCGGCCACGAAAGTGTAGCGAATCAGAGTTTCAGACTGCCTTATAAAAAAAATTGCATTTTAAAATAACAATTGTTTGTTTATTGATGCCGTAAAATGGATGAGAGTATCGATTGTGAAAGTATCGATGCGATGCAAAACTGTTCCATGGTGTGTTTCACTGAAACGGTGAACGTTACAATTTGCAAAAAAATCAGGGGAAATCGAATTAAATTTGTATGGGAGTGAAAACAAAAAAATAATATCTAAATGATATCGACTGTTTTTCAGGATGAAAATCAAATGTTTCAGTATTAAATAATATAAAATTCTTTAGATAAAAGATTAAAACGGTTATAAAGCAAAAAAATAATGATTTTTATTTTTATATAATATTTTTAAAATACAGTTAACCCTCGTATAGCGCTACCTCCTATAGAGAGACATGTGCGACCGTAGTGCTTGCTTCTAGACATGCGAGCGTGAACGAATTTAATTTAATTAAATTTAAATAACCGACGAAACTATGAATTCAGGGAATTCTTTATAACACTTGCCAGGGGGTATGTAAGAGGAAGAGACCCATTACCTCCGCATGTTTTATAAATAGATATTAATATTGGTAGTTTGGCGCGTTAGAATTAATTAATTCAATGCCAACTATTCTGCGTTAAATAAATAATTATAAAATAAATAATATACATTTCAATCCAACTGAAATAGTAATAAAAATTAACCTGTATCGTGATTTGATACTTGGGGGAGTATTAATGTGAGAATTATTCCTGTTCCATCTTTAGATTATTTAAAATGTTTATCGAAACTTTATCATATCTTTAAGTCGATGAATGGCGATATGGATTTTTTTCTGTTGTGCTATTTACCCATGGCAGTCAAATAAATTGCGAATGAAAAAATAATCGACGTATTGTTTTCGTTCCTGTCTAGTCTTCTATAGCGCGGAATTAGATGGCGTGGTCTCTATTTGAGCGTTATAGGAGAGTTGAATGTAATATATTGACAAAAAAAATATGTTTCGTAACAAAATTTTCAGCTTTTAGCAATTTTTCTTACAATATTTATTTCCTTTCGTCAACTTTAAGCCATGCCAAGTTTATAATTTTTCTCGAATAACTCTTTTAATATAAATCATACATTCTCTAAAAAGTCTAAAGAATGAATATTATAAATAATCATTGTAATTTATTGTCTACAATTGCGAAAATAAAATAAAAGCAACAATATTCGCTTCTGTTGCCATGGACGTGATGTATTTTCTCGCTCACATCTGGTTCGATGTGCCAAGCACAAGTGAAACAACGAGTGACACGTGCCGCGAGAGTTCAGTCTGCGTCTACATCGCCGTGTGCGCACATCATTTACGCGTCATATTGATTAGTTACAAAATCCGAAATATCAACGTGAAGCTTATCATGAATAATTATTTTTATTCTTATAATAATCCATTTAAATAAAAAATGTAAAGATACTGATGAAGAATTCATTAATATCTTCGGACGACGTAGATGTTTTCGAGCCGTTGTAATGTATAGGTTAATTAAGACATAACTGAAACTCTGAAATAATTATTCAGCTTATATTATATGCGGAGTTGTTTGGCATTTATCTAAAAAGTAACGAACAAACTAGGCATATATAAAAGTACATCAACGTGAATTAATTTTGGACCCGAAAACTTCGCATCCAAATCGATTGTGATTTTTTTAAAAGGTTTTTTCCTCTAAATCATTGCCGATGGCAATACTGTCCGAGCGTATGGGAGACGGTATATTACGAGGTTTTGTTCTCTAGATTCTCCAGAGAAAAAGAGAAATAAATTTATTGAAAATAGGCCACCATAAGAATAGGTTGTTACCGATTTTATTGCCCTAATCTAATGTGACGTTTAGGTCTACATAAAATAAATTAGGAATTTTAATGTGTCTGTTTATGATTGGTATACTGTTTGGCTAATCATATGTTTTAATTTATATAAAGAATAGTTGCAGAATTAAGATGATATATGTTTTTTTACCTCAGCTTCTGTATTCATGAACATGGTCTATGTGATTAATGTATATTCCAGAAAAAAAACACGAAGAAACAACATTTTATTAACATTAAGGAGATAAATACAAAATCGCTGAAACATCATAGCAAAAATTGTGCTTCGAAGTTCGGAAAAACGCTGGCACAAGTGTATTTATATCTGATGAAGACTACTGTAAAGGAGAGTAAACTGATAGATTAAATAATATATTGTTATAATAAATACAAAAATGCTAGGCCAAGGAATAAAGGCTCTGAGTTAAAACAAAAATCTAATAAAAAATTAGATGTTTTATTGAATTGCGAATCCAATTTTAAGTTATTAAGAGACGCGGCTCTTCCTTGTACACTACGGAGCTTCAGAACCTCCAAACAATTAAAATTGATATATTAATACATATGTGTTTATTGATTGTATACGAAATAAAACATTGTATACGAAAAAAAATATATATTTATTAATCTGGTCGGGGTCTTCGCGGGCAGTGTTACTCCACGCGATGTATTGCAAGAGCGCTGTTTGTTTGTCAGCGCTACCAGCGTCGGGTAATGGATGGATGCGGGGCGGTAGTGGAGTGCGGGGGGATATCACCGCTAGGCGCCCTGTCGCGCTGCGACTCGGTGCAGTCATACTGACTTACTGTAGCGCAGTCATACTGACTCATAGTTTCTTTGAGTCACGTGCCGCTTGTCACTTATTTTATTATTGTTAATATTATTTGTTTTTTTATCTCACCTTAATTTTTTTCTATAATTTAAATAAAATGTGAGCGAAATATATTTTTATAATTTTTAATATTCTTCACAGAGTGCTTCTGAACACTATAAAAATTAAATACTTGGGATACATCATTCGGGGGCCAACGTATCATCTTCTGCAGATCACCAAGGATGGAATCGTCGTCATAGTGGGTGGAAAGAAAGAAGCTGTCGTGGCTCTGCAATATTTGCAACTCAGCCGGTTTGGAAGCTCTAGAATTGTACTAGCTCGCGAAATAAATACAAATTTATTGATAGAAAAAACAAATAGATGTCAGGAAATGGACTGTGAAGAAAAAGAAAAAGATGAAATGTGAAGAAAAAGAGGTATTATTAGAATTTAGTCATCGTTTCATTATATTTATTAAAATAAATAGATCCAATTATTAAAATAATTTATGTATTTTTTTAAATCAAATCATAAGATATACAAAGACAATAAAAAATAATCAAATAATTTTTTGATAATTTTTCAAGCTTTGGTTGAAGTGAAAGCTGAAAATAAGATAAAAAAAGGTCAGCACTCTCACATTTAAACATTTTTACATATACACATTTTTTTAATAAACTAATATACAGGATATGGTAATTTATGACAGACGTTCAGCTTCCAAAAAAATGAGAGCAATTCGGCGTGAAAAGCTATTTCATAAATATCGAGAATATCAGATTGAACAGAGCAATGTCAATTGTTTTTTAATAAAATATTGTGTCTTTACACGAGGGAAATTGGTTTTATCGCGAATTGTATATGTATAAATTTAGTTATTTGTTTTACTTGTTATGAGCTAATAAAAAAAACGAGATGTGTAGTTCCACTGAATTAAATATGGCAACATTTTAAGATAGTTTTCAATATTTTCGATTGTGCTATAAATTATTATTGTTACAAAAAGTGATTAACACATACATAATTTAAACATATTTAATGAATAGTTAATTAAAAACTATGATATGATATGTTTTTATGCACGCTAGAGTAACTTTCTGTTTGATTCTATATATATTCAAATTTTATTTATATTATATAAAACCATTTCCCACACGTTTCAATCGACTGCAAATAAAATTAAATTAAAACACGTGCGCATTTCATAGCAAAAATATTTCCCAATATTATCGTAAAACTAATAACAACAGGCGGATATTTTAGGCAGCTTGCGTAACCTATCAAAATAATTTATTAGTTCATGGAATCGCGTACGAAGTAAACAAACAATATGCGATGTAATTACACAAACATTACACTTGTTTTTGTTTAACGCTATTGTTTTGTGCGTAAACCGTTGAAAAACATTTCATTGCAATTCTTCTTGCGATAAGAACGATGTCGCTTTTGCGGTCATTGTATCGTACCACGTTATCCGTCAATAGTATTTTATTTTACAGCAAGCCATGTAACGACGCTATTACACTGAAATTTCAAACAATCAACGGCCATCAAACATCCGCTCTTCGTTAAAAATTCACTATCAAATCTACGAGCATCGCGTAACTCATTTCGGAATTATTACATAGGATTAAATGTATGATTACACTTAATAACGCCACTACCTTTCACTCATTTCTCCGCGCTTTGAAATCTGACCCATCTCGTAGTTAGCCGAGTACGCAAATAGTTCTGGGGAGTAACGCGATTCGTATTTTAATCACATGTGACAAATTTCGCAGACTTAATTAATGATTAATTAATGTTGACATATAAATTTGCTTTATCAGCGGCAAATATTGAAGAATATATGCAATGACGGATGTGGTTATATATTTATAAGTCCAGAATTATAATGAAATAACTGACATTTGTATTTAAATTTATATTTATGACATATTGTATACATAATTCAAGTGAAAAATATTTCTCATATTTAAAAATGCGTTATTAATTGTATCAAATTCTTTCTCACAATTTCAGGGCAGCGTTCCGTAACGCGGTTGGGGTTCCCAAATTTGATGTAATTAGTTTTCATTGAAATATAACGTAAATACAGTTATGGAATTTCTATTTATTGTACGCCCGTTTTAATATTGTAGTATATATTGTTAATATTAAAAACAATGTATGAAAACGTTTAAATTTGTATTAAGTTGCGACAAAAACATATATTTATTAATTTAATCCCCTGATCCAAGTCAATAATTACTACGCTGTATTTGTCTTGTTTCGTTGTGATAACTTTTTTGTTACACAACAAACTCGGTTACAAGTGTTTGATTTTGAAATCCCTAAATTCTTTATAAAGTTCAATGCAGTTCATCGGGCAATATCAAGTAATTTTCAAACACGGTCAGCATAAGATGAATATAGGATTATTTTTTAGAAATTATTTTAACCCATCTGTCACGGCGCACTATGGGATGAATTATGAATTCTATTGCCAAAAACGCTTTTTACGAAAATTCGATTTCAGACAAAAAAGTTAAAGTTTAATATTTTATTTGATAATAAATAAATAAATAAGTTTACCATTATCAAAAAATGCAATTAACATATTAACGCATCAAATTCAAACGAGAATATCTTTAGAATTTTTAATTCCTTATGAAAGTCAGTTTTCAATAATACCTAAAAAGTTTGCAATGAGGTTTATATATTTTGCATTTTTGAAAAAACTCTGACTAGATTTTTAAATGTTATCACGATTTGGCCGAGTAAAAGTAAGTATGCCAAATTAAATAAAATATATTTATTAATAACGGCCATATATAAAAAAGTAATTGCAATTTTAATCACGCTAGATCTAAAAAAGTAATTTAATATACAAAATTATACGGAATAAAATTAGCATAATTGTAAAATTTTCATAGTTTTTAATTTGAAATATATTTTTATATTTCATTATTTAATATATAGGAATATATCTTCACCTTTGTTCATTTTATTTTTTTTTAATTATAACTCAAAAAAAAAATAGTTACAGATTTATGGCAGTAGAATTTGTGATCCACCCCACTGTGGGGCGGCTCAATGACCATCGCTCGTCCGAAGGGGGTATCTCGATATTGATGAATTCTTCACCAATATCGTGAAATTAAAATAAAAATAGTAAATTATTCATGGTATGCTTCATAATTAGGTCGATATTTTGTTTTTTTTAACTAATCAATATGACGCGTATACGAAAATGCTCTCAGCGATGTCTCGTCGTAGACTGAGCTCTCGCAGCACGTGTCATTCAAACGTTTCACTCGTACTTGGCACATCGTATCGGATGCGAGCGAGAAAAAATAACGTTTAAATATTGTTATTTATATTCAATTGCAGACTATACAAAAAAAAATCAGAAATAATAAGAGTTTGTGACATAGCATTTATATTAAAGAGTTATTCAAAAAAATCTTAAACTTGGTGTACCCAACATACCCCATCGGCACAGCTAAATGAAGATTACGTTACCTAGGAACTATTCCAGTAGAAAAATGATGTAAAAGATGAAATATTAATAAGTAAAAATCAGAATATTAGTCAGTTTTTCACACTATGGTTACAAGTTTTATACTTCATGTTTGATATAACAATACGCTTATATAACTTAAATTTAAAACTGCAAGGAAAGGATCAGATCTTTACAAACATGTGCGACCAATTAAAGCAGTTAGTTTTATGGAAAAAGCAGTTGAAAAATAAAGATTTTGTGCACTTTCCGACATGCTCATACATGATCAAATCTAAACTGGATGGCATAAAAAATAAACAGATTAATGATTTAAGCCTTAGAAAACAAGATTTGCAGATTTTTAATAATTGAAAAACAAGTTTTCTTTGCTATCTTCGATTTATTTAATAAATATTGTATTTAGCGTACCTGACTAATAATTATTTGACAGTTTTGTAAACACTCGATAATTATTTCCATGTTTGAAAGTACTTATCGGTGTGAGTAGATATTTTCTACCTCACACCGATAAGTACTTACAGAATTATTGACATTCACCTAAGCTCAGTTTTCAAAGTAATTACTAGAATAAGATTTCTTCTGAAATAAGAAATATAGTAGCAGAGAAAAGTTGCCATATCATCGTTGTTCTTGTTTTTTATACTATAATTTCGTACTATATCGTATTTTTTACGGCTCAGATATATTAATACTTAAATTTTGTTAATATGCCCATGTAAGTTTGACAAGTTTGCGGAAGGATCTCGTCAATATCCTTCACTATTAATGAAATGCGTCAAATTAATGATATCTGAATAATTGATCGTCTCCCTTGGGTCAAAATTAGGATCTCTTTCCAAAATATATATAGTTTCTCAGCGGTTATAATTGCTTTAGTCCTTTTGTAATTGATTTAATCCAAGTCGAGTGGGATCTAGTCAATATCTTCACGTGTAATATTCTCAAAAACCTCAAAATTTGTGGAATCTACCTCATTAATGATGTACGAATGGTACAAGATATTCCATTAGGATTCGTTGTAGCAATGATGATGTACATGATTAAGATGTAATAGTATAAATCATAAAAATTATGAGTGATTGATACAAATATTGTGAATTTTTTTATTAAACATGCCATAAATTGCGAATAGAATCAGGTATCTTTTAATGCGTCACATTTAAATGCGTTTTAAAATTAAGGTTGGAAAATTCTGGGAAATTAGAGAGTTTAATCACTGATTAGTACATAAAACCTATACAATAATAATAAAGCCGACGCTATTTTAAATTTAATGACTCAAATTTCTTAAAAATTGTATGCTAGAAAATCTCAAAGAGATATATTTAAATTGATAAGATCATTATTAAAGATAAATGTACAAAACTAGACTGACATGGTGATAATATATTTGGAAAGACCCGCCGATTTTATCTAATAAATTAAAGTAAACTGTAAAATCATTTAATGATGATTTTATTACTAAAAAAATAATTACCGTCATTTTTTATGCGAATTTCGATTAATTATCACTTGTAGGTTTATTTTAATGCGGTTAAAATTATGATACATATCCCTAATTTGTGTGTCTGTTTTTTCGCGGTTTTCTGTTTAACGTATCTTACCGCATTAAAAAGACTAATTAAAATAGATTGATATTTATATAGTATTTCAATATAAAATTGCGTAGAATGTAAATACATATGATTCATAATATAATCTTACAATTTTTCATAATCATAATCTTGGAAAAATGATTTTTTATACGTCTCAATGATAAAAAATAAATAAATCGCATATGGAAAATTATAAAACATTCGATGGAGATTATCGCATTCATATAAATTAATTATAATAAAATCAATCAATAACAAGTGATCAATCATAGATGTGACAATTTAAAAACATGCGACTCTAGAATATGTTATTATAAATATGGTCGTATCATAAAATCTGGATAAGATGTTTTCAATGCAATATAAATGGATATATCTCGACTACGTGTAAGGACCTGTTCACAGTGGGTCAGTGCACTGAGGAAAACCGAGAAGAGAGTTCGACGTCCTGCGCGTCTGGCGGAAAATCTATCAGAAAAGTCACACTTTCCCAGTGTTGGTCAGACGGAGAACAATGCAGAGTGCAACTCCATTATTGAGAGCAGGAAGTGATAATACGCCATGATGTAACCGACGTCTGTATGGGAATGCTGCCGAGTGAATGTAACATTGCCCTCTTTTACAGGAGGTACCGAAATTACGAGATGAATATGAAATTTTGACAATGGTGCCGGCTGATGAATCATCGCAACGAGCCGAAAGCAGAGCAAGACTCATCCGAGAGTGCAATGACACGCTCAAATTCGAATCGAAATTTAGTCACAATAGATCGGCGTCGAATGCTGCGTTAACCAAATATCAAATAGAGCGATTAAAATAAAATAAATTGATAAACTCGGGCGTATGCTAACAGAATTTTCATTTACGTAGTGCTAAGATAAAGCCACCGAAAGTAGTACGTCAATGCAGATAACCCAAATTTTATCACATTTAAAAAAAATGAATATCAATGTCAAAGTAACATTTACTAATTTATATAAAACCATCTCTTTATTTACGCGGTAGATGCGTTCCATGAAAAAGCCATATAAATGAAAGCCGCGCAAAAAAGACAGGAAGCTCATACAAAATCCTGTATAAAACGTATATACGTATAATGTATAATCATTTGAAAGCGAAGTAGATCCATAATCTAATGGTTGAATTGTCTAATCAGTATTTGATGGTAAAAACAAATAATGTTGTATATCATGTGGATAACCAGATACGATCCAAAAGGAAAAGTAATTTAAATGGAAGATTTTTTTTAATGTTTCTGAAACAAAATAGATGTAAAATCATCTTTTACAAATTTATGTCGCCATCCAAGCCTTCCAAACCAACTAAGCTATCGTAAATAATCATATTTAGAAAACATCTTCTACGTCATATTGAACGCGGAAAGAGTGATGGTCAATCTTTACTTATATTTATGACGGAGATTTTGAAAATAAATTAGATACGCGAATTAAAATCTGACCAAATTTCTATTTCTGGGGGTTAAATGCCATTTTTTCTTACCAGTACTGTGATTAAAATCTAGACCATTTTAGTCCAGATTATTTTAAATGTTGTGCGATGAAATGAGTAGTAAACATAGAGCTCGTTACATAGTAAATATATATCAGAGGAAAAGCACTATTAAGATTTTATGAACTTTGAAGTGAGGTATTTAAGACAAAATTTTATTGAAGTTTTAACAAATCCTTTTCGGTGGATAAAATTTGCATATTTGGTAAATAAAAATTGGTAAATGGTAATGTAAAAATTATTACAAAATTTATTAAAAAAATACAATAAATACGGATAAATTTGATAATTTTGGTTGTTTTACTACTACACATGAATGTTTGAATGCATTAAATTTCAAAGTGCGTTAAAAACTAGCAATGACGATTATTGGATTCAGAATCCATTTTCCGTGACAACTAAACCAGTAAGCTTAAACGCAAATGATTATGAAAATCTAATTAATTTAATTAGTGACTGATTTAAAATAAAAAGAATCTGCCGTTGAAAGATTTCTGGACGACTTTGTGAGAAGAGTATCATATATTTTATACTATATATTTATATTATAAGCGAGGCAGAATTTTCTTTAAATCCTGCAACGTAGTCAAATTGTAAACTGTAAGATTTGGGATTCTAGCTGAAAAGTCGAAATCATGAAATTCATGAGGGACCTTTATTCATGTGTTTTAAAAATAATTATTAAACCCAATATTATTTATATATATTATAATTATTAACCTAGCCTAAAAAGTAGCTAAGTGCTTTGTTAAAATTCCGGATTTGCGAAATATTCCATTACAGAAATGTTTGGGAAATCCTGAATAATTTAAAAATAATATAGTGTTTTTAAGACTTAGATAAATAAGTCCTGCTAGGTATTTTCTTCCAGTATAAGCAAGTTTCATCGACATTATATATACCTGGTCAGGCGTATATATTTTTTTTTCAGTTTCGTGCCTATTATTTTGAGATTGTGAAAAGACTCCATTTTTTCAAAACCTTCTAGCTATCCGTTACTCGTTTAAATATTGAATTTTCCCCCAGATATACTTTGGGTTCGTTCCTTGATTATATATCGATTGATTGAAATAATAAACAAGCTTTTTCAATAGATTCGACTATTAATTAATTTTAAAAAAAATATTAGTCGTTTTATACGCGCTTTTTTTACCAAACGCGGTGTATAAACCGCGTATATCGAATGATGGGTTCAATTAGTAATTATTTTTTTAATATTCAAATTAAAATCAGCACTTCCCATATTAATTAAAACAAAAAAACAAGATCCAAGAAATCCAATTAAATTTTAGAGCCGGAAAATATTTTGCGAAAATCATAATTATGTCCATGAATCGTAATAACAATGATACAAGCACGTCTCTGCAATTTTTTTAAAGACGTTTGTATTTCTGTGATTGGAGTGACCTCGATTTTTGGCTCTAAATCTAAATAGCCTTATACAAATTGCCGATTTACCACTTTTCACCACGACACAGAAAGTGATTATTATGGTATTGTATACCAGGAAACGAGCATTTATCCAAAGTGCAAATTAAATCTCAATATCACGAAATTTAAACAAAAAATATACGTTAAAATCGTACATAGACAGAATTATTAATAAAAAATAAAATATCAGCCAGTTGATATATAAAAAAATGTATGCTTATGGCATTAAAATTAAACAATAAAATAGTATTTAACATCATCATCCTTAATCTATTATCTAAAAATATTAAATTGAGATGAATATGTTTTAAGATCAAGTCTTAAACGTCACAGATAATTTATTATCATACCATGCCATTATAATATTAACGTGATAGTGGATTTTAAATAAATTTTTTTTGCAAATCATAAAAAAATTAGGTATTATGAGCTTTCTTTTATCAACGCAATGTGTGTGCTCTGACGTCAATCTGCAGCATTAATATCTGTTTATTTATTATGACGAAAGCGAAAAATGTAATAAACAATAGATTGTTTAATTAAAATAACAATAAAAAACGGAAATATAATACTGCCTCATTAATATTATCGCCCGAACAATATTTTCGAAAACAACATGTTGTGGATTTTCCGCGGTTTCAAGAAATATTTTCATATGAAAAATAAATTAATGCAGGATATTCTGCATTTTCGATTTAAATATTCGAATATATACATTTTAATGAGGATTTAATTTGAGTTTAACACTTTTACATTTCAATGTATGTACACTGATCCTATAATTAAATTTTGACATTAATGAGAATTGAAAACAATGTTAATAATATTAAAATTTGTTAAATAAACAGATCCTATTTATTTTTCTGTAAATGTATTAAATATTCAAGCTTGATTTTATTTAGAATAAACATATATATTTTTTATGCAAGATCAAATTTTGGAGATTCCGAGAATGCGCTATGAATTCTTAAGGAAAATAACAAAATCACAGCACATTGGTTTAAAAAATGCTGGTGTAAGAAATGGAAAGTTAAGAGAGTTAAATAGGAAGATTTAAAAAGAGATGGTAAAAAGATAACCGCTAAATTGATAAAACGATTTTAATTCATTTTTTTGCAAGTGCCACGTCAACAAGTAAACTAAGAGAAAGAATTTAAGATCGTTTCCGATGAACTGAGGGACATCAACAATTTATCAAAATATATTTATCCGTATTAAGCCTTTGTTTAATCTCTAAAAGAGAAACATCTATGATTTTATACTAAAATATTTTTAAAATTAATAAAAAATAAAACACCTGACATCTCTTGAAATACATAAAATTAATAATTAAATAAAAATTCTATAACTTGTTAATAGATGGCAGTTATAAAATATTTGATCAAAAATGAATACATTTATTGCCATCTATATTTTTAAAATATAAATAATATTATTAAAAAATCTAATTCAATAATATTATTATGATAATAATTTGATTAAGTGCTAAATTACTCTTATGCAGAAATATGACTCATGTTAAAATAAATGAAAAGAGCAATAAACAATATAAAAAATAATAGTATTTCATGTCAGATTATACATTTAGATACTCTGTCCTTTCTTCGGATTATTTATGAAGGTTATAAAGTGCACGTCCTGCCCACAGCGTTGTGCAGAAGAGAAGTCATCCAACTGTAACGGCATGAGTCACCAGACGATTGCCCGACACAATGATAATCTTATGCATGCAAATTAAGAAAATTAGACAAGCCATTTGATAGACGGAAGCGTCTATTTTTTATTCAACAAACGAAATCGAAACCGATTCTGTATAAAAAAAAGTATGAATGCATTATCAGCGGGCCGGAGAGCAGGCAGACGGGCCAGTCCCGCGGTGAAATCAAGCGGAAAATTGTTTGAAGCGTTAGTTAGTCGAGAAGATATCGGTTTCGGATATTGCGGTTGTGCCATAATTGTCGTCGTGGGATTCTTTGAGCCTATGGGAACCGTAAAGCACTACGGTTACTAAATATAAACATATATGCAGTTGTAACGACATATTGCGAGTCTTGCCTAACATTTTAAAGATATTTACCGACACGAATTGGTCATTTGACGAATTCCCCGCTCCCCTAGCTGTTCAAATTAGTTTTTTTTTTATTATTATTTAAGTTTGATAAATTAGATGAGGGTTGGTTTATACAGCAATTTTAATAATCTATTGTTTGGTTCGGTGGATCAGGCAACGGTCGTCGTCACCTGTCGGCGCACGTGCCACCTGCCACTTTATTGTTTCCAACCGCAAAATTACTCAATCCACATGTTGTAAACTACTGATCCAACGTGTGTGCGAACACTGTGAACCATTTTACGATGCCGACGATCTTGATATGATAGGACGCAAAGGCGAAAATCAAGTCGTATGGACATAACGGACGTCCTATGATATTTTTTCGTCTCATGACTCGCTACAATGTTAATGTATCGAAGGGCAATTCTCTTCATTGATTCCAAACGATTACGAAAGACAGCGGCGTGCCTGCTCGGCGTTCCCACGCCGGCTACCCGACTGGGTTTCGTATTAAACACAAGTGCCGTGATGACCAGCTGGTGTTGCCAGAATGTTAATGCCGGGATGGGGGTAGCGAGAGGACTTCCGCCGGCAGCGTGGTCATCCGACCGTGACAACGCTGGTACATACACACACAATACATCATAGCCATGCGAAGGCATACGGAAACACATGACTAATGCCTCGTCTAGATAGAAGCCATCGTCCTATAAAAGTACGCTTTCAATTTCTGTACCACCAAGTTTTTAAGAGATCGGGATGTATCTTGGTTAATAATAAATATTTCACCATCATCATCATCATTTGCCAGCCACAAGGCTCTCACTCGCTGAGGGCATGAGCCTTACCAAACTCTCGAATGGTAGTCGAGCAATAATCGGTCTAGTTTCGATACTTTCGCTCCTCTTCCTTCTTTCTAGGGGACCCCTCTCTGAGGAGGTCTTTCCCATGATGAAAGGATTGCTATTGCGCGACAGGGCTAATAATCACTTGCGACCGGCTACTTGAGACTCGTTTTGGGCAGATGCACATGTATACCGTGTATATCTATAGGTGCGCGTGTGTGGTCACTCGTTACCGTCACCGTGACTCGTTAAAAGCAGATAACGCCTTAGAGAAGAGAATAGACGAATGAGGCAAACCCTTCTACTCTGTTCTGGACACAGTTGAGGGTAAAATCCGATACCAACATGGTAGAAGATGTACGTCCAATGCCAGCAATGGCCAAGAGAGGGAAACTTTATAAAAAACTGCATACCAAGACGGCTCGGGTCCCCGCGGTATGGACACGAAAGGGGAGCCCTCACGTCACGTGTGAGACTCAGGTTCCTTTGGCCTCGACTACCATGCGAGAGTTTGGTAAGGTCCATGCCCTCAGCGAGTGAGAGTCTTGTGACTGGCAAATGATGATGATGATGATGATGATATGTGTATGTGTGTGGTCGCTCGCTACTTGTCACTTGTGACTCGTTACAAGCAGATAACGCCTTAGAGAAGAGAAAAACGTATACCGAGACAAACCTTCTCTTACTTGCCTGGACACAGTCGAGAGGGTAAAATCTGATACCAATAGGGTAGAAGATGTACTTTCAATGTCAGCAATGGCCAAGAGAAGGAAACTCTTTATAAAAAGCCGCTTACCAAGATGGCTTGGGTCCCTGCGATATGGACACGAAAGTGGAGCCCTCATGTCACGTGTTAGAATTAGGTTCCTTTCGTGTCGACTGTCATTCGAGAGTTTGGTAAGGCCCGTGCCAATTAATATATAAGCAATTGATTTAAGATAACGTGATCTATATGAAACTCTAGAGGTTGATTTCAAGGATAAATATAAAATGGGGGTCTATGTGATAGGAGCCCATTCAGGCTAGATTAAGCATAAAATAATAACTTATCGTGTAATTTAGAAAGGGTTTTCATCAATTATGAAGAAACCCATGAAAGCTTTTGATAGGAATTCTATCATCATACCTAGTGGAAAGGGAATTTAGCGCATTTGGCAATCTTACGAAAAAATGAAATCGATTGTAAATAATTTAAAGTAGAGATTTAAGACTAAACTCACTGATTTTTCTCATTAACAGCTTTATTTGTGTATTCATTTTGTCTAAGAATTTTACTAGGTTCTGGTTTTAGTCGTGCCAAATCCAAATGTTTACTTACATTATGTCTTACAATAAGTTTAAAAAATCAATATTAGCCTACGGGGCAAAAAATAAGCAGTTTAAGTTTTTTTTTACTTAATTATGCAGAGAAGGTTAATTTAAATGGGGTTTTAATTACAAAGTACGAAAAAATCGTTCTTAGCTACAAAAAAATGAGGATTCCCGTCAAAAATGAGCGAACAAATATGAAATTGGACAATAATATTGTGTTTTCAGATGTATGTATTTAAAATTTATTACAAGAGCGTTGATGGTTCTATAATTATTGATGTAAAATCCGTTAAATTCTTAATAATTGGCATTTATTTATTAGAGGTTCAAAGACTCTGAAACGGCCATGTTATCGGTCTTATTTAAAAATTAAGTAGTGATAAACGGCGAAAAACTTGGCTGTATGGTCCGAAAATGGTCGTAAATAGAATTTTATATCTATCAAATTATATATAATTATAATCATTCTTTTTCAATGCCAAAGTTAAAATATTTTTAAAACAAATTTTATAGTTAATGTTGGTAATTTCATTATAATAGACACCAACATTTACACAATTCATTAAAATAACTAAGTTGTTCATATTTTATATTTTAATTCATTTTCTTGTGGGGTTATAGTTGTAGTATTAAATTTATTTTTTATACTTTTTGGCGTGCGTTGTGGTATAGAATTATTTATACGCACACAGGTAATCAATACCCATACGTTCTATATTAACGATCCGTTCTAAATGCCATACTGTTGAACATAAAAATTTCCCCAAGCTATGGCTGAAATGTCTTCGGCATGTTATTGTCGAGTTTTGAATATTGTCCTTTGAATTTCTATCAGGCGATTTAGTTCGTCAAATGAAAACTGACACGTTTTTATTGTAAGAACTGCCCCATAAACTTCGGCAATGGTTTTTGTTGCGATCAAGCAATGATCGAAAAAAGGGTTCTTGCTTAGAAATTTTACCCCCAATAAATTTATGATGAATAAAAGCTAAAGAACGGTACTATAGAAACAAATACAATGCGGTTTACTCCACCGTGTCCAGTAAAAATAAAAATAATGTCATAAAAATTAATGTAAAGATGTAAATTACGATAAATGTAGGTTAACATTTCTGCAATTGTTATTTTTAATCTGATCGCATAAACTTCTTTTTAAATGGCCGAAACTGTTGTTGAATTCGCTAACAATTTCCTCATGGCTGAGGATCGTGATCCCTACGATACGCGCCCGTTATCCAGGTAACCTTATTACTCCGACCGAGGGTCATTATTGAAATCAATGTCGGGGAACGTTTATCTCCAACTTGTGTATGGGTAAAGAATTTTAAAACAGCCTTTGACCACTTTGTTGACACGGTGTAATGAAGAATAAACTGGTTTGTCTAACAAGGCAGTTTATTCTAAGAATATTGGGGTTCGAATGCAGATGCATTTCAATGAGTCGGCGTGTCGGAGACCGGTCTTATCCTCGCACAATAAATCAGCGGTGATTTTTGATAAATTAACATGGTCATTCGCGATCACTTCCTACCTCAATACAATGCGTTGTGTCAGATCAGTTTGAAGTGACTTGATGATTCAGAGGCCGCGGCTGTATTATGTGAACCCGCTGAAATTACATTGTACATTATAAATAATGGCTAAAAGCAACGGAACAATGCAATCACTTTCACTCAAATTTACTCATGGAATTTTGTGCGATTGTTCCATTCAATAAAAATTCATACGTATTCTCACATAGCGGGGAACGTCTGCGTCACGTAGCAAGACACGATTTATTTTTGCTCTTGGTTACGGATATTACGAAATTTCACGCCACACCAATTCATGAACATGTAGCTTAAATATCAACGTTGTGTTCCGATTTTTTTGCTAAATAATTGGAATTCGTACGCAGTCATAATCGACGATCCTTCTATTCATAAAAATCCTATTTCCTTATGGTGTAGCCGTTAAGTTACATAGGAAAACATCAATATCCCATTAGCCGGTGCTCACAATGGAAAAGAAAGGAAATTGATGATGCATCAAGGCGTTGGCGCAAATTGTGCCTTTCGGGACATAATGGTATACAGACAGTCAGTGACAATGAAGCCATGACATTTTATTAATGGTGGAATTACCACGTGATAATGTTACACGGTCAAATGGTAATAAAGCGAACAACGGCTCGTAATAAAATATTAAATGGATTCCATAAATGAGTCGTCCCATATAAATTCTTCCACTTTTAAATAATAAAAAATAGCCAAAAATCTAAATAGGTCAATGAGATACTCAAACCACACTAGCGGTATAATTAAAGATAGTATGTATCCCAGAAAATAAAGTCATGCATTAGAGCAGGGAGGATTTATCCCTGTTTATATTAAAATTGATATAAATTAAAGTTTATATTATAATTTGGACGTATTTCGTTGATTATTTAGGTCTTCATCAGTCAAACTGTTTAGATACTTTTAGATTTTACATTTATATTATTTTTTTAAATCTTTGGTACCAAATGCACATAACAACTAGTCTTGATTTTTTAATTTTATCTTCAAGGATATATTTCTGATAAAGCTCGGTTCATTCGAAAATGGCTTTCAACCCGAAGTTATAAGCTCTATTTTTAACTTTGGAGACCCAGACTCGACCTTCACAACAAATGGAATTAAGAAAATTGTGAAATTTTCCTCATGCTTTCGCATGTATGAAAATTCAATTTTGTGACTTCATTGGCATATTTTGTAAAATTTTTATTTACACTATTAATGTCATTTAATAGTTTTAAACGATTAGCATTCTTTATCGGGAGCTATTTTTCATTACGCTTAAGTTTTGTTACAAAATGACTGGTAACATTCCTTGTTTTATATCCTTAATTTATTATCCAAAAATTGAAGATAAATATAAAATTGAAAACCTCCACAATGAGCCACAAAAAAATCTTCAATTGGGCCACATACAATTTTCGTTTTATTTAACAATTATTTATTTATTTTGTTATTATAAACTTGTGCCAGTGAAATTTTCAATATTCGAAGCACTTTAGCAAACACCATTTACTGTATAGTATTTAGTTAAGCCTAGCGGTGCCGATGGGGTCTATTGAGGACCCCAAGTTTTAGATTTTTCTCGAATAACTCTTTTAATACAAATACTACATGACACAAACATTTTATATTTATCTAAAATAGTTTAAAAAATAAATATTCCAAATAATCATTAAGCCATTCTGTCTTTATCTCTCAAATGTAAAGTAAAAGTAATATTTTAATGTTTTTTTAACACATTCAGGTATATAATAAAGTCATAGGGAACTATGTTCAGCAAATGTGGAGGCTGTTTTATCACGTTATATATGGAGGTTCTATTTTTTCAACAAGTAAAAAAATTCTAAAGTAGGTTTCCGACAGTCAAAAATATATAAACATCCAATATGGCTACCGAAGTCTAGATACATTAGGAATAAAACAGCTAATTGCTAGTTTCATTGAAAACCATCCTTGGTGATGGAAAAATGGATCATATTTCTATAGAAGAAAATCAAATTTATAGATATAAAATTTACATTTATTCAAACCCTGAATTCCGACCCCAATTTCTCGCAACTTTATATGCTCTGTTAGATCATTCAAATATTCGATTGGCTGCTAAATATCATCTCTGCATAAAACCAAAGCTTTTATACTTTTCAATCAATCAGCAATCCATTTCCAGTTGATGTTTTCAGCTCAGTAAAAAAATATTGCCAGATCCACATTTGCGTCATTCAAAATTTCTATTGTTAATTGTGTTAACTGATGTTATCATACTCTGCTCGCTATTTTAGAACCAATCGGAGATCCAATATCTTATCTTTGTAGAAAGCCGTAAGATTCTTGTTCACAATTCCTTTCTTATACTTAAATGAATAGCTCTTTCTTTTTATACTTACCTCGCTTTGATGTCGTTATATTATTACCATTAAATTTAGTCCCAATTGAAAACATATACGAGAGAAATGACGATAATTAAAAATGTTAAACACCATGTTATGCAAATTCAGGTTATGTTAGGGGTTACTTGCTGCATTTGATACTCAATATACTTTAACATATTGTATTTATTTGAATATAATCGTACTTTAGATTCGATTAACTGTTTTTTGGACTAAAAAACCGAAAAAAATACTAATTTTCACGATTTTTTTTATTTCTCTAACCTCGACATGGCAATTTGAATGCGAAGAGTAGTAAAACGAATTCGAGGCTGAATGTATCAGCTGTAATCTGCCGCGTGTAATCTGAATAATTGGCATACTTATAGGTAAACATATTTTTATTATAATTATGAACAATCTGACAATATAATCTAATCTTATCGTATTAATTAAGGACACCAAATGTCACGAACAACGACCCCATTACCCAAACAACAGACGCAACGTCCGATTTGTAGCGGTTAACGATCAACCCGGAGATCAGTTGCAGATATACGAAGGTCCGACCCTACACGAGCGAACTTTCCGTTAAAAATCGTCACGGTCCGACGGCGTCAAGGGTCTCGTTGCGGAACGAGCCGTTACAGGTGGACTTGTTCCTGTAATTGTTTCGTGCAGACTTCTCTGTAAAAATGACAATAATATCGAAGAACAATGTCGTAAATGTCGTCCATACAAATTTTTCGACTCGGTGAAAGGCGTTCTAAAATTATACAATTAAGATTGAGACCGATATATACTTGGAGCTAATTAAGATTTCGTTTCAATTTCGCCTTATCAAAATGTATCAAATATGACTTTCCATTAAGAACATAACGTGTTTGTACCACGAGATGCTGAATCATGGAAAATGAATAAATTCAACTATCTGCATTGGATTTATTTAAATAAAAATAAATAGATTTACCCTAAAATGGCATGTTATCATTAATAATAAAATTCTAATAAAAAGCTTTCAAAACTAATTAAGGTTATTTATAATATACTGCGCGATCTCCTGAATTATATTCCTCCTCAGTTTAAGTATTAGTATCAAACCTAAATCATCATTATACTATGACGATAAAATACTTTAGATTGGAATTAGAAAGCAATGACATGTGTGTTTTTTTAATAAATCATTGAGCTCATAAATCATTTTTGACACATTTACGCTATTACTTTTTCATTCCTTTTTTGTTATCCCATTTATATAAAGTAGATTTTTATTTAATAACCAATTTGGCAGTAGAGTTTTTAAAAATATTTGGCTTAGATACAAGAACATCCTTTAGATTATTTAAAATAGAATAAGATACGTATTAACAAATAATTCTAAGTAATTAATACAATAATAATTAATATATATTGATTAATACGTTATGTGGCAGATTGATTCAATGCATCTCCAAAAAATTGACAATGGGAAATTGACCTATCTAAACTTATAATACTTTGGGTTATATTATTCACATGTAAAAAAAACCATGAAATTTGTTTTATTTAAAAATTTTGTTAAATCATTTATCGTTAAACGAAATACTTTAACGTTAAACGTTATATTTTTTCTGAAATAAACTAAAAGGTTTCTTTATATTTTTATCTAAACTACAATTAAACCTATTAGTTTTTATATGTTTTACCTAATCGTTTTTAATATTTTAAACATATCTAACCTAACCTAGGAATTATCGGGTATTTTTTTGGTTAAACCTAACTTTTATAGTTTTAGCTCACCTAAACGTTATTTATTTTTTTTTTTTTGAATTTAATAATACACTTTTTTGACATTTTACGTCTGTACGTCCATTTTTATCAAGCTTAAAATAACTTTACTTAACATATGCTAAGCATTTTCTTGTATTTTTTTTATCAAACCATACTTTAAACAGTTTAATCTAACAAAATCCTTTTCCATTTTTTTTTACCTAACCTGAACTAATATATATATATATATATTTACTTTAAGAATAAAATATATCAGAGTAAACATTGAACTCAAAAATTAGATTTTTAGAAAAAAATAGTGGCTTAAGTTAATGTTTATTACTTTAACAGTTTTATAGTGCGTAAACTAATTGATAAATATATATTTTTTTAGGTCACACAGGCATCTTGTTAATAGATTTAAAGAAAATATTCTTATTAAAATTCGAAGAGCCGCAAGTTGAGAATGGAGCTACAGGGTTTTTGGGAGCTTTTAATATGTGCTAGTAAAAATATTTAATATATTTTTGGTTGTATCTTACTTGATAAAAATGAATTCCTTGTCTTGAAGTACAAATCCATCTTCACATTACACCTAAAAATATAAATAAAATTGTTTTATTCAGAAATTATGTTTTATTTTGCATTTTATGATTAAATTCAGCCGTTTTCTTAATAAAAAAAAACATAAAAATTCTATAACGTATGGGCAATTCCAGGGCACTACTCAATCAGTAACGAAAGCGGAAATATGAAACGCGTAGAAATAAATCAATATGGCATAATGGACGTTTCGTGGTCGTTATTTCCCAAAATTGGCATACAATAATTTTATAATTAAATTAATATTCTCATCTACATATTAGGATGATGGATCGACGTAAGTATAGACGATAAATCAGTACCCTACGAGTATCGATCACGACCATTGCGAACAGTGCTAACCCAATTTTGGAAGAAGAGCCAAATTTACACCTGTGTTTATGGTCAGCTGTCGGTATAAAATTACCGAAACGTGGCACACACACATTGACGACTCGTGATATGGCCGATTTTCGCCATATACACTTATATCGATTATGTGCGAGTCGATAAAGAAACTGTCCAATTGGCAATCACAAAAGTATCGATCGAAAAATACCCATGCAAATATTGCGAGAAAGCAATCAATGACGAGGTGAAATGGCAAATTTTTGATTTGGCTGGAATAATTATTGGTTTTATGCAACCGATTAATGCGAAGAGATTCTGCAGTGGATCATATTGTTTTTTTTATTATCGTGCATTAGTTTTAAACGGTTCTATACCGAGTATAATTATGTTGATGGATGTGTTTCTTCCAGGAAGTGAGGTATATCTTCATATCGCACAATAAGAATGAATCGTTTTAGCAATTTAACGGTTAATGTTATTAATCTGGATTAAATGCTCGAGGTGATGTAATGTATCGCGTTTACCGGATCTTTCTGAACTTGAAATCATCCATGTGCTTCCCTATACGAAACTGAAGAAGTCGAGTGAGAAGCTGCGGGCTCGTTATCAAGATTTTGGAATTATATGTATGGTAATATGGTAATTCAAATGATAACGCTTAAAACAGCAACTATGCATTGTTTCTTCATGAGAACAAATGTTTTAGGAATGATAGAAAATAATTAATTAAACTGTTATATATTATTATTTACCAATAATCACCATTATTATTTATTCAATTCACTGAATATATCACGAAACTGTTAGTCATGAAAATAATGAAAAAAAAACAAAAGAATTCCATCTTTTTGTTTTTTTATTTATTTAAAATTAATATGGTTGCAAATATATTCAGTGATTATTTTCGTTAAATATTTGTTAAAGGTTTCTTTTGATCAAAACTCCCTAAATAATATGCAGATCAATATTTTATTAGTATAGTAGTAGTTGACTATTAAAGTTGTTAAACAATTTTTACGTATAAATAAAATTGATTAAATTAAAACAAAAAAAAAATGATATGACAGCAAATTAAATCTGAACAAAAAGGTTAAACACAGGAATGAATGACGGAAGTTTCATTAAAAAAACTATATTTTTCATCATAAATTTCGCTTTTATTATAATAATGTAGAGAAAAAATAATAACTACATACATAGAAACAATATAAACTATTTAATAAGAATAATTAAATGGATTTCTTGTTACAAATGCAAAAAAGAGATGGATAGAAAAATAAACTTCGAAGATCCTTGACGTTCTATCATTTTATAAATTATTTAAATATAAAAAAATGCAATATCTTCACTTCTCTAGTCGAGATTCCAGACTCGGTACTCATTAAGAATGTTTAAAGTTGTATGAGAAAAAATACAATTGTATTTAATTCAAAATTTATTTAAATTATTAAAAATATTGACCATAACTATTTCTTAATTTGTATTTGTTTTATATAAAAAATAATTGTTGATGTTAACGCTTCCAATTGATTAAGATATCCCTATACAGTGGCGGCCCCTGGGTAAAATTATTTAGGGGTACTGCGGAATATTAAAAACACAAAAAGTATATTTCGTTCATATTTCATTTTAAATATAAAAAATATTTAATAATATTAACAATAATGAAATAAGTGACAAGCGCCGCGTGACTCAAAGAAGCTGTGAGTCAGTGTGACTGCACCGAATCGCAGTGCGACACGCCGCTTAGCGGCGAGACACCCTCGCACTCCACTACCGCTCCGCACCCGTCTAATACCTGACGCTGGTAGCGCTGACAAGCCGACAGCACTCCTGTACTACATCGCGCGGAGTAACACTACATATATATTAATATATAAAAATATATTTTTCCTCAATTTATTTAAGGGCGCTGCAGCTCCGCAGTGTATATGGACGAGACATCCCTGCCCCCATATAATTTTCAGATATGTTTTACAATATACGTATCTTGTCGGCAATAAAAAAAAGGATAATAATAGTAAATATATTTCATCAGAATGCTCCAAATTATTTTATTTATGGTTATTTTTCTTATTCAAATTGTTTGACTTGCACAAATTAAATGCATGTATAATACAGTGTGATGTAAAAAGGGTGTCAAAATCTAATCAGTGACATAAAACATGCCGCAATTAAATTTCTAAAATTATATGAAACGATCATATCGTACGAAATGAATTCGGAATAATGTACAGGCAATCAAATCCGCCATAACATAATGGCAATTTTATATTTTTCACAGCACCGAAAGAGATTAATATTTGAGATAATCAAATTATATTAGGTTTTATGGTTGCTATAAAAATTGCGTCACTATTTTATGTGCAAAAGGTTAATAGTAAAAGTGATATACACCAAGGCTGACAAATTGTCGACGGAACAATAGCGCGAAAATTGTTGTAAATATTGCAAAAAATGGAAAAATCTCTTATTGTGTTTTTGCAACTATTTCATCCACTCAGAAATCGGTTAAACTAATACTTAATATTTTATTCTTTATTGTTTTAGATAAAAAAATCATCCCACAGTCACAATGAACTATAAAATAATAAGAGCAGCCACAATCATTATCCCTAATAATTATGTACACGTAGGCTGATATAATATGTGTTATTATATTTGTCACTGTCGTGATGAGATTCATTATTCATTAATGATTGCATTATATTGAGATAAATTATTGACACGCGCATTGACAATGTCGCAAAATATTTATACTGTAGTTAATCGCATTTGATATTGTATTCTATTTATTATTAATACGGATAATCGATGTCTTGCTGAGAATAATAATTCGTTCTAAGAAAAATCATTTAAATAAGCAGAATTTGCGGACAAGAATCAGGTAAAATGAGCTAATGTTTATTGCAAATGGATACAAAATGTCAGGGACGACCAAAAATATAATGATGTTATAAAAATTTGGAATATATTTTTTTTTTTAAATATATTTGATGTGAGGAATCTTTTAATTTAGCATTTTTTCTTGAGTTAGTACGGCAACATCTTGATATAACTGACTAATACAGCTGAGGGTGTCCGTTTTATTAACCCTTTCAGTGCGGGGCGCATGACATACATGCGCATACAAATCGTGTCCAGGGTGCGGCCGCATGTCGTACATGCGCGAGATTCTTTAAAACTTTAACTTGTCGTGACATGTAAACTAGACCGAGTTAAGTGATGATGGTTGTTTTAAAAATCAGCTAATAAACACAGCTATCAATAAATATACAACATATCACAAGAAATTTATAGGAACCATGTAATATGTAAATATGAATAGTAACGATTCAAATCGCGGGTGGTGTCTCATTCAAATTTCCGCAGTAGTATTGGTGACGTATCTTGGCTCAGGGGTTGTTAAGGGTGTTCCACGTACATTATGTTCCACATACACGTGTACGGGATAAGGTATAAGAAAATTGCATTTCGCATTTTTGATTTTGATTCGCATTCCCATTTTTTTCTCACTTAATCTCTGTTTGAGCAATTGATATTTTGTTCGATTTATTATTACGAAAATCGAATCGAGTTTATTTTTTTAGTTGAGATGGAAGAACATATCCTAATCAACATGTTTGCATAAATCTCGTATAGGAAAATGGTCTAATATAGCGGTAAACATAATATATAGCATCTTTCTCGGCTACTTCAGCATTATTATTTATTCTCTTAAAGAAATTAGAAACCACTAACACTTCTAAATCTGTCTGCATCTTGGTCATCAAATAAATTCTTCAAACTATTTTAAAACGTTTGCACTTTATTTATTTCTACACTGCAGCAAAATTAAACATTGTCAGTTGTAATAGAATATTATTTACAAGCAGTATCACCTGAATCAAACATGAATGACATTAGAAGGATACTTTTAACAATTTTCATATTTGACTGGATATTTTGTCCGTTATATCGAAGTTCTGATATTGGTAGATATATTAAATGCTAATTATAATGTTGATTCCGAAAAAAATTACACGTTTTGTTGTGCTCGGTGATTTTTTACTTACAGATAAAAATATTCCTTAGTCTTTATGTTGGTCTTTCACGTCAACCTTTTGCAACATCGAGGGGATGAGACTGAATCGCTAAAAGAGCTAAATTATAACGATTGTAAAAAACGGTGGTAAATATACATTTTTAGATAAAAACAAATTACGTATATTGTGGTGATCCGGAAAGAAATCCATCTTTTTTATTTTTAATTTATTTACTATATTTACCCTCATTACGTAATTCTCATGTAATTCTTCGATTCTCTAAAGAAAGCTAGAAAGTTTCAACGCAAAATATAATTTTTTACTTAATCTCAGCATTTTTTTCTTATTTAGTAAATAATCTATATATGTAATAATCTGAAGGTCCTATGTTTGCCAAATGCGGAGGGTTATTTTAACTTCTTATTCAATGTGTCTGTCGATATTGCACTTTTAGAATTATGATTTCGTCTGGTTTCTCTTTCTTAAATAATCTCTTTAATAAATTTGTAAAAAATATTATGAGTGTAATTCATAAATTTGACTAAAAGTGGAAAAGCCATAAAAACCTTCCAAAATGTTAATCCTAGCTTTCATGTTGGAACTAATGTGTGTTTCTTGAAAAACCATTGCTTTTCACTTTATCATAAACTGTATATTTCTCGTCTTCAGTTATAATTCGTTGCAAAAAAGGTTGAGATTTTTAAAGCAAATAAAAATATGTCCTTCCCTTATTCTTTGTTCAAACTTTTAAAGTTTTCCTGATTTATATGTGTCTTGTAATTCTATAGAACACGATTAAAATCATCAAATCAAAAATTGACATCTGTTTACACTCAGCATTATCAATACATCTCGTTGATGGTTTTGTACTCTTGGCGGCGTTTAAGTCCTGGTCATAAAACAACGGTATGCAATGACGAATATGTTCTTCGTTGTTTTCAAGCTTTGATAATTTACCTTTAATAATAAAATATAATTGATGACACAAAAACTAACGCTGACGAATTACAAAACGAAGAAATAACATACAAAGATCTTTATTTGATCGTTTCTGGACACAAACTGAGCTACAACATTTTCAGCAAATAATTTAAATTTGTTTAAAATCGAATAAATAATTATTGTTACTACGTATGCCTTATACTGGGGCCAAGAAACGGTATAAAATCTACTTTTCACTTTATTGTTAAATTTTATTATCGGTTAATGCGTAACATTCCGCCACGACGTCCATTGTGAAGAGTTTAACATTTATTTAATATCATGACTCAAGCAGCAAAAATCAGCAATCAGGAAATGGCATTGCGATACCAAATCATCGATTTTCACCAATAAAATTGCGTTCTCCAAGCATCTCCGACGGAGAAAGTCCATCACGATGAGCCAGACGATCTGGACATTGAAAACGCCCCGGTTGCGATGGGAACTGTTGCACAACGGCCGAATGCAAATTTATAAACTAACAAAGAATAAATCAATTTGCGGCAAAAAAGTAGACCGACAATGGAAACTCAGTCTTCGTGGATCGTGACGCAATCGCGTTGCCGACAGACCCCAATTTGATAAAATTTGAAACGTGGTTTTTTTCTCAATGCAGGAATTTCTACATATATCGGCAGAATCTATTCATATATTTTTTTTAAATGTCCTATTTCAGAATGCGTAACACGGAAAAAAAGATTGACCCAGGTAAATGTGCAGATTATTAAGCGATGTTTATAGCAATAGCCATTGTGTACGACTAGCAAATTTATCGTGTTCAATTCGAGCAGAACGCTTTTAATAGACTCGCTAATTGATCATTACTCGTTTAAAAATTTAGATAGGTCTTCGATAACGTGACTGCTGCAATAAAATGAGTTTTGAGATTTATTTCAACCGCAAGCCTAATTATATTATATTTATGTTGGGTAAAAAAAATACTAAAAAATCAAATGAATGAATTATATATTAAAAATATTTTCTGATCAGCTGATCAATTTGTCGAGATGATTTGTGACATTGTCCCGCTTAACGCTATGACGCACTGCACAAAGGAACTGGTATATACATTGTTCCATTCGTCGCTGTATGCATCAGAAGTGATTGTTCTATGAATCGAATGCATTCTAAACCACCTCTGTACCAGACTATCGTATAACAATCATCGCTGTCGTCTTTATGAATTTTTAAACCATCAGATGATGTACTACACGTCTGCGACAACAGAGGCTACGTACCTTTTGTTATTGATGTTTTTAACGCACAACATTATTTAAAAAAAATGGTATCCTTTAAATAGATAGCGTGCAAAAAATATTAATGCAGGAATGAGAAAAAAATCCGTATATAATAAATGATACACAGATCTGTCGATAAATTCGACTTGTATCTATCAATTTGAAATAGATTAGTCGGCGCCATTAAATTTCGCGAGTCTCATATTTTTTGTTGTTTGATAAAAAAAAAAATATTATTGGGCTGTATAAGTCTAATCGTTCCAATTTTTGTTGTTTTTTTGGTATACCTGTCCTAAATATTAGATTATTACTATATAGTCGTTTGTAATGTTTTGGTGTGCGTTTTTTTACTTGTTGATAAAAAGAAAAAATGTGGATTTTTTCTTGACAAAGTCACAACGTTATGATGTTTTAACCTTCGTATTAGCATCACTTGCTTCTACTTATTTCTCTTCTCATGATAAAAAAAAAACAGGAAAGGACTTTTTTTTGTCAACATTGTGAAGATAAAGATGAAATCGCTTTACTTAAGTTAAATTCTAGTTCCAATTGTGCTTTGAAAATTGAAAAATTAATAAAATAATCCATATTGAGTTTGTTATTGCACAATTTTTTTAAATATAAATCTGAAAAATGAAGGTATCTCGATATCAGAGAGCAAAAAACAGCTAAATCTGAATAGAATAAGTAGAAAAATGACATTATTAGCTATGACAGAAAATTAAATATAATATATCCGAATATATCCGAATATATATCAAATTCTTGATTGTTAGAAATGCAAAAAATAGATAGATAGACAGATAAAAAAAATGAATTTTCGAAGATCCTTGACGTGCCATATTTTTTTTATTATTTAAATATAAAAAATGCAATATCTTCACTTCCGTTGTCAAGATTCCAGACTCGGTACTCATCGAGAATGTTTGGAATTGTTTGAGAAAAAAATACAACTGTATCTAACTGAAATATTAATATTAGATTTAATTAAATTTTTAAGAATAACATTTTTTTTGTTAACTGAAGCATTATTGTAACTTCAATTGATGATTTCGGTTTTCTTCATTTTTTTTTTTATTTACAATATGGGCACGTATTTATTTATATATGGGCACGTATTTCTTTTTTCTACACGTTTTTAATAAAAAAAATAAAAGTGGTCCTGTAAAAAGAATAAATATTTTATTTATACACGAATATTCGCTAAGAGTATGGAATAGCACTTTCTCACTTCTGATCCTAACCTAGAACTAGCTTTAAAATTCCAGCGGAAGTGGATACAGGTTTTCTAATAATAAGAAATTCAATAACACTTGAAAGTAATTACAAAGAAGAAGCTTCATATGTATGAATAATATTTGATATGCTTAATTTAATGCATTTTCATCTTTTTTACACGATTTTCTATGCCACAATGTTGTTCCGCTAAATTTGAGCTTACATCTTCAATTTTTTTTTATGAATCATATCGTTTTTTTTACACGGTTTTTAGTTGAACATATCTACCGTGTAAAATAAGAGTTGATTTTATAATTTCATATAACGGATTATTTAATAATATTTAATAATCCGTGAATAACATTTTATATTTTTAAATCAAACCTATGTTTAGTATTCGACTATTATATTTGTATGCGTGATTGGCGATCTGGATTAATCGGTAACGCCAATCACGCATTGTTTTCTTATGAAAAATAAATAATAAAAATATAAATGATTAGCAGAATAAATAGGCTAGTTAATTATTATTACAGGATCATATTTCAATGATTATCTAGTCAAATAACACTGATTTACAGAAATATTCACAAACGAATGTGATAGAGCGTTTATTGAAAACTCGCGTAATTATATGGCGCCAGCTGTAAATATTATTTATTTATCATTTTTAACTTATTTGTTCAAGAGTATTTTTATATTTTTAATAAGCTGTGCGATTGAAATAATTATTTTGTATAAAACATATTAAATGAATGATTTTGCTGAAACTCGCTGAAAAAAATTAGAGCAAATAATTCAGTTTTTAGCATAAGATTTTTTAGTTGGCATCGTAAACAAAGCGAATGCTATCGGCTAACCAGAGGTCGATCGCTGCACGTTTGCCGTTTGACAGGTGTTGGGCCATGCCGCCGGTTGGGTACCGCTGAACCTCAACAGACACACCTGAGCCACCAGTCACTGGGAAGACCTCGTGTCGGAGACATGTTCGAACACGTGCTCCACACGCATTTTTTGACACTAAAAAACGCGCGTAAACAAGTGCGAAACACACGATTCTCAAAACAATTGTGATTAATAATTGGGTGACGTAATTTGAGAGCAGGTATCGTTTTTTGGTCATAGACTAGAGCTTGTTTTTTATTCGTAGTTTTGAATTCTTTTGTTGATTGAGCTTTGTTTTCTTGTGTTAATCGTCAAGACAACCGACCTGTTGTGCATTTTGATTTGTGTACGTTGTGTTTGTTTTATTTGGATGCATATTTGGTGTTAATTTCTGTTCAGTGTAGTACCATTGCGTTTGTTTGTTCATTTCATCTGGCCATCGTAAGTATAAAACATATTTTTTTTCATCGCTTTACTCGGAAAATTATTTCATCAGACGCGTAATTAAAATTTTAAACGATTGCATAAACATTTTGAGATTTTTTCTCTTCAAATCAACGTATTATTCAATCGATATAAAAATTCAGAAGCATCACTCGAGTCATTTTTACGCCCATGTCAAAATACAAAAGATGACTAATTACAATGACACTAAAATCGAGGCTAAGTGAATCACGAACCACTATAGATTTATTACCGAAACCATATTCCAAGCAGCATCCGAAGAGAAATTCATATTCTATTGTTTGCGTTAGACATTCTTTGCATCGATCCGATATCAAATCTAGATCGTGCATCACTAGGCATACATTTATCAGAGATAGCAGACAGGTTGCATCATATAAGTGCGAAGGTCGACGAAAGTGCAACAGGTATCGATACCCTCTCGATGCAATTGCAATGCTAATATTATTAATAGGCTCTTATAATTAGCGTTACTTGCGCAATCTGAATTAAGAAAATATGCTAGATCTTACAGTAGTATAATTAACGAGGTATTTGACTCCATGGCGTTATTAAAATCCATCATTTATTATGTAAATAATTAGAAAGAAGCCTTAATTAATCTTAAACATTCATATGTAATTAATACGTAATTACAAAAGTTATATAATATTAAAATTTAATTACGATTGTGTAAGATTTATCAATTCTTTTTCGCATAATATCGTTTTTTTCGTCGATTCCTCTGATTGGTACTTCTGTTCCAGGTTTACTGCAATAAATTTTAAAGCATCGAATTACACGTTGCGCTTGTCACGTGACCGGACCACCTTCACACACATTTCGCTATCTTATCTGTCCTCCGTGACAAAAGCGTGTCAAATCACTAAAGCAGTATCTGTTTCGATATCACGCAGTTAGTGCACGTCGGTAAAAAAAAACGTATACAACGCCATACTGATCACGATTGATCCGAAATCGATTCGGCCGGATACCGGGCGCCGATCTTTCCGCGAAAAAAAAACAAGTGCGAAAATTCTGGGTCAAGTTTTATGTCAAACCGATCGTTTGATTTCGCGCATAATGTTTTTGAACGGTTATGGCCATTTTTATATGGAAATCGATTCCGAGATGGACGCATGAAAAAAAAAACTGGAACGATTTCATCTGCGTATTTTTCTAATACCGGTATTTTAATCATCGTTTAGACGAGGGGCATCGGGAGCGAGCCGGCTCCCGTTCTTCATAAGCCGATACCAAAAACGGCGCTGTAATGTCTCTTCTTTTGCGAAAGATCTCGTTTTTCTTGTATTTATTTATTCTGTGTGTGTTTTTCTCGTTTTTTGCACGGCTGTCATTTCTGCGGAATTATACACGTACGTTTTAGATCATTATTACGTGTCTGATGTATTATCGCTAATTGAGATGAAAGAATTATATAAGATTATGACAGGTATTGATTGAGATACTGCTGTTTATTTGATTTAGAACAAAAATAGCATTCAGTGACATTATAATACAATTTGCTTTGATCTTAAAAACTTAATATAATATATTAAAATATTGCAGATTTTAATTCGTGCAAAGATTTCCATCTTTCAATTGGACTACCAGTGTTATGGCTTGTAGGTAACATGAATTATATTTCGGTAATGTAAGTTAACTGCGACTGAGCTAAGTTAGTACTCGGATAGGTGTCAGATGAAAACTATGAATTCTTCACCTCTGCATGTTTTATAAAAATATTTATGTAGTTAGTTTTCCGTTTAGTTAGAATTAATTAATTAATTTAATGGCATCTATTCTTCGTTGAATATTTAACTAAAATAATATTAAAAAAATAGATTTTTTATAAAATCTTTAAATGGATGAATGGCGTTTTGAAATCTTTCTGTAATGCGCTTCATCCATCGTAGTCAAATAAAAAAAATATTGTATATTATTCACTCTTTTTTTCACGGTTTTAAAATAACGCGGTCCACTAAAAAGAACCAATACAATATTTTTACATCAATTATTTATTTGATTACACGTTACACGATATCAGAAACAAAAAGATAATAATATCACAATTATATATCCGCGTATATTATTAAGCAGTAATAAATAGTATATATTTTTCTTAATTAATTAAATGTATGAATATTATTTAGTATAATTTACATGCTTTTTATAACACGATTTTTCGTACTACAATGTTGTTTTTTTATTATTTGATTTATATGTTTCTTATATTTAAAGAATCAATCTTAAATTTTTCAATGAAATCAATGACTTTTTTTATGCAAAAACGTGTAAAAACAGAGATGATTTTTTTGAAAGACTATGAATGAAAAATTGACCCTAAATTCTCCAAATAGAATTTATTGATTAAATATATTTTTAGTTCTCATTTCATAGATGTTACGACTTACTTGACTTATTACTGAACTATTTAAGGTAGAAGATAATAGAAGATATACATTACTTATTTTGTGATGAACTAAACATTTAGTTGAATAAAAAGTGCTTGGAAAATGGCGTTTCGGATATTAGTCTGCTTAAATAAAAGCCTACCGGTCACAAGATTTTCATTCTAGAATTATTTTTAAAGAAATATATTTTTTTTTAATTTTATGGGCACTTCATTTAAAACTTTGGTATTATTCAAATTATGCGGAACAGAAAACGAACAGAAAAATCAAAAAACATCTTGATTATTTCATACTTGCCATTCATCTATCGTCAAAATAAAAATGAATAAATATGTTGTGAGGTCCAAACAATTTTTTCTGCTCATAAGTTATCTTGGAACAGTTTATACAGCATCAAAAATATAATTGTACTGTAGGTCATTGAGATGCAATTTTATGCAATATTTTTTTAATTAACCAATGATCTAAATCCAATCAGGGATTTTTATATGTAATTATTAAATTTATTGGGCTGAATAAAGCATAGTTAACCCTTCTATAGCGCTTCCTTGCTATAGACGGCGTGTAGCATGATCCCATTTAAGCGTTGTTATATACATAACGCTAAATTTTCAAGGTCAAATTAAATATTTTGTAAATATGTATTACATATTCGCGCGAAATAGAGGTCTATGCCTTTTGATTGATAAAAACATATAATATTCAAGTGTGAAAAAACTAAAAATGGAACATGTCCATTTAAAATATTCGATTAAAAAATTATTTTATTTACTGATCACATTAAACATACAAAATACATTTAAAAAACCTATCCTTTAGCTTTGTATGGGTACCTAGTATTTTATAGGAGGGGTTTAATAAGCATGATCCCTATATGGTCAGTACAGGAGGATTGTCTGTACATTTATTCATTAATTCGCATTGCTTAATTTAAATCTTTAACACTAAAATTGGCATTTGCCACTATTAACAATTGATCATAAAGTTCACCCATTGATGCATTCGAATCATGGACTAGGGATTATTTAGGTAATATAAAGGCTATCTCATACTGATCTCGTTAAAACACTGGATTTTCCAATACCTTAGTATTGGAAAAATCCAATACCTAGCTATGTGAAATAATTTAATCTTTTCGTTGTGAAAATTTGTTTAATCGTAAAGTAAAATTGTATCTGTTGTAGAATGCGTTTTTTATTAATATTCTAACGAGCCTGATATAAGTGAAATATGTGAGTTAATGGCAATTTTACAAGGTTTTAAAAATGATGATAAAGTAAACATTGTGATGTGGATAGAATATGTTTTATATGAATACGAAAAAAAATATAATGGTGATGTAAGCAAGAAAGAACAAAGAACTATTCGCATTAATCACAATAAGATATTCGAATATAATTATTAAATCAATAATCTATGTTTATATACGGATACTGTACTCATCTCTGATCATTTAAGTAAATTGAGCATTCTATCCTATTTTATTTACTATTTTCTGCGGAATATTTTGGATTCTGTGTGATTATTTATGTGCAATGGAAACCTATCGAAGCAAAGATTAGATATGTAGCTATAGTATGATGCTTTAAGTCTAGTGACTTTCTTTAAGAGAATGGACATAAAGAATTACGAATAACTGTTCACGTGATGTATGGAGTGTATGATTATGTTCCAATGTGTTAAATATATCATATATAATTAATAAAAAATATATGATGTATCGTTTTGTAAACTATAAAAATTAATTGTTTGTACTCTGGTGTGAAATGAACAAATTATTTATTACTCAATAGTTGCGTGTTGCATTTAATGGGTTAAAAATTAACAATGGGACAATTGTTTTTCATTTTCACATGTTTCATTTCGCATATACCATTTTTTGCGTTAAATGGAACGCAAAATGTGTAACAGACGAAGGCCGCGTCGCATTTGAATACTGGACGACGATATCAATACGATTTTTTTGTCGGATGGGTCGATTGATAAATGCGGAATAACGTTACATTGACCCTCCCGTCGAAGATGCAGTCTTCGGCGGAGTGCATCATCTAAAATTCACGACATGCCATACAACGACCTCTGCCCGTTTGACATGTGCAGAAGTGGTGTCAGGGAATTGCAATGAATGGATTATTGACGGTGGAAGCCGGCACGTTTTTTTTTATTTACGGACAAATGGCATGCAGGTGTATTAAAGTGGTGTCTCTAAACATGGAGGCAGGTGTAACAAAGCAACGGCCCCCATTAGCGACTGCACCAGACCGAGACTGCTCCCTGGAGCGAGACGCTGGGCGGGCGTCGCGTCGCGTCGCTGCTGTCGGCCAAACTGCCTACATGAATACCATTAAACAATCAAAAATATCAATATTTAAAATATGCATATATAGCTATCAATTCGAAATGGCTGAAAAAATGAATCCGCCATTTGCAATCGAAACAAATTAATTACAAAATCGGCCATCTTGATGTTTAAATTCAATATAGTATAGTATTCGATTGAGATTCCATGGAAAAGTTGATTTCAGACGCTCGATTAAATAAAAATATTCGCAAACACGAATAGAGTTGCAAATTGCTGCGTCCCGACCAATGAAACAACCATAAAATCAAATCAAACATATTATCGTAAAATCTAATGTTTGATATCTTAATAATAAAAAAAAATACAAGCCTTGTAAGCGATTAGTTTTAAACGGAAGATTTTATCTAATTTCTTCGCGTATATGCTAATAACGTCATAGAAATCTTTACGATCGTCGATCGCTTGCCGGTTTAGGTCGTAAAATCGTGTCAAACATATATCAGTTATTTTATTAAAATGTTATTATAACAGTAATTGTCGATAACATCACTGGGTCAATATGTATCTGATATTACAATATAATTAATTCCATGTAATCCATCGATCCGACGCCGTATATTATCTGAGAATGACCGAATATATTTTATCATCGGTGCAATATGACAGACAGCTGCTGCAGCCGCGCCTTTGAACGTGACGGAAATCATTACATTAGAAAATGACATCTGATATTGCAATAACGGATGGATAGTATTATGATCCTGTTTGTTTTATTTATATCTGGATATTAAACAGTTTATGTTCGGCTAATTGCGCCGAGTAATGATTTTCCGATGGCGGCCATGTTTTTTTTTTTTTCTTCAAACAAATACCGTTAATAAATTATGATACCAGGATCGCCGTTTCGACAGCCGAGGTCGATTTCGTTGCCGATATTAAATCATTTGTCGACCTTTGGTTTTGACTATCACTTCTGTATCAATTATATCGTTTTTGAGACTTTTGACCGCTCGTAAATTTGAATAGCGCTCGCTTTCGCACACGCCGAGCCTTGTCGTCGATGACGAAATTGCCCATCGAGGTATACACCAGGACGTGTTTGCCAACTGTGAGCATTCGCGTATTACATCCTCCCATTGTTTGCGAAATTCGTTGCAAAACGCGCTGTGCTTTTAGTGCAGAAACATCCATCTGACCTGGTAGTGTCAGATGGATAATCCGCCAACCGGTCGATACTATGTATTGCAAGTATGACGAACTGAATGAAGCCAATGGCGGGGGTGGGAGAAAAACGCAAGATGTGGCTTATTGTTCGTTGCGAAAAATATTTCGGATGTTGTGAAAGTTTTGACGCAATTTTTTAATGTACGAATTCGTATTCAAATGTTGTGTATTATTTAATTGAAACATGTTCGAGTAATTTGTATATTTTTATATTTTACCGATCCGTCACGGCGGCTTGAACCAAACTGCGTCATCCGAAGGGGTCTATTTCAAGTCAGGATATTGATGAAGAAATCACCAATATCTTGTTTTTTTTAAATGGGTTATTCTAAGAGTAAGAAAAATTATTTACGATATTATTCATAACTTGGTGGATATATGTATTGGATTTTTAATTAATCAATATTACGCGTATATGAAAAGTGCACTCGGCGATGTCCTCCTGCAGACTGAGGACACGCCGCCGATAGACTAACCGCCAAATTTTCACAGCACGTATCATTAGTATACGTTTCACTCGCAATTGGCACATCGTCCTGAATGTGAGTGAGAAAAACATCGCACCCGTGAAACAGAAGCAAATATTCTTGTTTTTCTTTGCAATTGTGGACAATAAAGGTCAATGATTATGAAAGAATAAATGTTTATATTTATTCTTTAGACCTTTTTTAGACGATTACATAAAGTTAGTGACATATAGTAGGATTTATATTAAGAGTTATTCGACTCCAAAAGGACAAAATAAAAACCACTTTTTTTGCCATGGGTGCAATGTTTTTGTTGCTAGCATCTAGTATGATGTGCCAAATGCAAGTAAAATGTACTAGTGACACGTGCTGCGAGAAAGCAGTCTGTGGTGTGATATCGCCGAGTACGCATATCATTTACGTATCATATTGATTAGTAGAAAAAATCCAAAATTTCGGCCTAAAAAATTTATTCGTAGAGCAATCCATTTTTAACAAAAAAAAATACCAAGATATTGATGTAAAATTTATCAATATTTCGATTCGAAATGCTTGGGGTCTCATATGGACCCCCTTCGGATGACTATGTTTTCGAGCCGCCTTTTATTTTTAATTTCTTCATTGATCTCTAAATTTTACTTACCGTGATCTTGTGCAGAACGTATCCCCTGTTATCAACGGGGTTTACCTATATGTATTTGTGCATCTTATCGTTTTTTGCATGGTAGTCTTTGGAAAGTATTTATTTCTATGGGAAAAGTAAAAGAGAATTAAGTGACATGATATTTTGTGGGCATTTATTTTACCTTATTTATTTTTTAGACTTTTTTAGACAAATACAAAATGTTTGTGACATGTAGGATTTATATTAAAAGTTATTCGAGAAAAAAAAAATCAAAAACATCGGCACGGTTAGGTTTAAAAAAATAAGAAAAACCAAATTTGAACAATATTTTTTTTTTAATAATATATAAGGGGTCCGAAATATGGTATTTATAATAACAATTAAAAAATATATATTCTCCCTCGATAGCTACGAATTTATTCGATTTTTCTTCTAATTTTAATATGCCATTTGCATAAAAATCATTTGTTTTGGATGAAAAATATGCACGGAGATCCGTTTTCACTTTTGCGTTATATTTTTAAAATTATTGTCGGATAAAAAGTACTGCATTAATCTAAATAAATGGAGACCTTTGCAATCCCACCATACAGACAAAAGAATATTTTTGACAATTAAGATCAGTTTCAACGTTGCCAGTGGTATCCGCCCTTTAAAAAGCCATTGTTTTCGACATTGGTTCAAGTACATTGCCCTCTTCTTATTCCCAGTCAAAATATTCCGAAAAAATGAATAATTTTAATATAAATTGATAAATTCTCGACACATTTAACCCCATAGATATTTTCTTTCACCACTTAAATGATGCGGTAGCCACACATCCTGTATATGAATTTTACCAATTGTTTTTAAATATTATTGCACTCTAGACCAAGATTATTTGACTATCTGCTATTTGTAGAATAGATTTAGTCGAATTTGCTTTAACTTTAATCCGTAACACCTCATTTTCCATTTGAACTAACCTTTCACTTCGCGGTTTATTTTTATAAGTGCAAATATCCATTTCGAAATTATTTGAATCATTTCTGACACTCCCTAACATGTTCCTATAGATAGCATTGTTTTTTTGTCGTAGTCGTTGCATTAATTTTTTTACGAAATTCGTTAAACATACAATTTCATAAAAAGCAGAAATCCTTATTTTTATTTAAAGTTTTGCTTTAAATGTCCATCAACCGATCGCTAAAGAAATATGTATAAACAGAAAAACAACTAAAATTCAACTCACCATTGAAAAGGACGATGTCAAAAAATACCATTTTTATTGTGAACTCCTTATATGTCAATAATCCACCATTGTTATATATTTTTTTTACAAATTCTACGTAAACGGATGTGTATATTCTCAGATAGCCACAGTCTATGAATACAATTTTTCTTAATTTTAATCGAAGGCCATGTAAATTTTGGATATTATTTTAAATAATTAGGAATTATGTTTTAGTCATGAAACTTAATCTTCCGTTCTATGTACTAATATGATATATATTTTGAGAAAAATTTATTAATTTTCGGACGTTTTATTAATTCTGAAATCTCCGTTCATTTTCTTTTTCAAGCTTTCTATAAACGTTTATCGTCGCATAGATCAACTTTGTTTAGGTTTGTAACCACATTTTCCATAAAAGTTTACTAATCAGAAATGTGGTTTTCTGATTTTTGTGGAATACGTGCAACATGCATTCGCTTAATAATCTTTCGATATAACATTTGCTGCCATTTTTTTAATTTAGCGTTAAAAGTTATTAAATGGGCATTTAATTAAAATCTACAACAAAAATAAAAATAATAAATGTTACTGAGATGTAGAATAGTGCATTAGATAAACATTACTTTTAGCCAGGGGTGATTCGTTCATACAATCTACAGAGCTGCAGCACCTTCAAGCACCTTGAGGAAAAATATATATTAATATATATATATATGTGTTTATTGATTAGGTATTATGTATAGTATGTATATTTTTCCGTGTCACTCAGTGCAGTCATGCTGACTCACAGTTTCTTTGAGCCACGTGCCGCTTGTCGCTTATTTTATTATTATTAAATATTTTTACCTCACCCTTATTTTGAATATTTTAAATATTATATGAGCGAAATATATTTTTTTAATTTTAATATTCAGCATCACCCCCAAATATTTTATCCATGAGCCTCCATTTCTTTTAGCTGTTTCTATTTACTAATATATCGTTATTCTATATAACGGTTAATTAATTAAAATCTTAATATGAATTTATATTTATATTCACAATTAAATGTAGGTTTTTGTGTAAAAATCCGAAATCCGGAATAATTTGAATTAATGAAATCTTCAGTTATATGTAATAATATTTTTGAGAATGTCATTAACCCTATGCACATGGATAGCCATTATAGTGGTTTTTATTCTTATCCTCTCACCCTTTTGCATTTAAAATTAACCCATTTTATATTAAAATGTCTATTGAAAAGGGGTTAATTTGAAATGAAAAAGGTTGTATTTGAAATGCAAAAGAGTGATTAATGTTTATTATGGATTTTTCCAATTACTTAGATAATGTTTGATTAATTCTTAACTAAAATAAATTAAAACAAACTCAATATCTTTCATTAGTTTTTATTATTTTCGCAGTGCAGTCTTATATTATTTATAATACTATTAATTCATCATTATTTTTTTTCATAAAGACAATGCGTGATTGGCAATACAGAATAACCCAGTTTGCCAATCACGCATAAAACATAAGAGTAACGTGGAAAAAATAACATAACAATAAAGAAAAGAAAATAATTATAAAATCTCATATAAAATATCAACAAAACGGCGATATTTAACATCAATTATATCTACATATTCGGCCAATTGGTTGATCAGAGTATTAGCTCTGGTTACCGGAGAGTTTCTGAGAGCAATTGTCCTCACATTTGGCAGAAGAAAAAGTTAATGCGAACGAGCTCGATGGTAGTGATGTGGCGCCCATAAGGGCAACTCGCACAGTACAATGGGGCTATGTACTTCGCCAACCAACAGCTTGAAGAAGTGCTTTGTCAAGTAAATCGACCTTCTTTTCTCGAGGGTTATATACCCCAGGCAGCCCCGTACCTATGCGCTGGGCTTAAACTTGGGTAGAATCCAAACTCCCTCATGTAGAGATATCTAAGGAATCTCTTCTGTATCTTCTATTATCTGAGAGAATTTGAGGCGTCATAAGGCGCCCATATAATGGAACATGATTCAATCAAGCTCCCAACCAATGTATCGTATAGCACTCGTATGACTAAGGTGCTACGAATGTGATGAGAATTTCTCAAGACTATATATAATTTATAACCAGTGTTAGAGCTTGTAGATAACCTGCATATTATTTCGATAATATAAGTTAACCGTGACTGAGCTAAGTTAGTAGTTAGAAAGGTGTCTAAAACTATAATTCAGGGAATTCTTTATAATACTGGACAAGGGGTATGTAAGAGGAAGAGATCCATTACCTCCGCAAGTTTATAAAAAATATTTATGAAGGTAGTTTGGTGTGTTGGAAATATTTAATTTAGTGCCATTAATCCTTCGTTAAATAAATGATTATAAACAAATAATAATTATTTCAACTATCCAACTGAAATAATATGACAAATTACCAGTGTCGTGGTTTGACACTGGGAGGAATACTAGAACGAGAGTCTCATATTTCCTTCGGATCTGGGTGAATGGCGCTTTGGAATCTTTTTGTTATGCCTTCCATCCATCGTAGTCAAATAAATATAAATACATTTATATATATAATTGTTAATCTATCCAATTGCGAATCAAAAAACAACTTGAATAACATTATGTGTATCTGAAATTGTATACGTGTACGTGTATTCAATATTCAAAGTTCAATACTAATAAACTGAATTTATATAGCTTTCAATGGAGGATTGATAGCGTCTCTGGAATTATTTAGGTCACATGATTGATTAGGGCCCATAACTCATATGCGTGACTGAAAACCGGATTTTAGGAGTTGGTACCGTAATGAATTCCGAGTGCGTTCGGTACTGTATCACAATCGGAATTTGTCTCGTTACAACGAGCGTTATCACAATGCGATTCGCGTTGACTGTGGCAAAAACCAGTTTCGCTATAAGCTCTTTTGGCATGCGCAATTATTGTTATATGTGTGTCATAATTGTGAAAGTGCTATTGTGGTAATGAATAGGTAAGATGGATTAGGCTAATATATGCAAAATACACCGGCTTTTTTGTATCCGTATCAATTCAGCGTTGCATATAATAAGAGAAACACGCAGTAACGAAAATTTGCAAACGCCATTGGCGCTAAACATTTTTTATTATTTAAAATAATATATGTATTTGTAACACACACGAATCATTATAAAATATTTATGCAAATTGAAATATAATACATATATAGCCTTGCGTATTAGAAATTTGTGATGAAATATAATATAATACGCTGCGCATTTGGCTAAAAATTATATTTAGTGGATAAAGTTCTAAAGCTTTGATTTTATACTCACAGTTTACTCATAAAGCTTCGTTTGCGATGAGTCAATTGTTTGTGCTTATTCGTCATTTTGGAACCAACTTTTCGCACAAGGATTTGTTTTTTAAACGAATTCCAAGTTTTTTTTTTTAAATTGTCTGTCTTTTTGCACGGTCTTGAAATACACGGTCCGCTAAAAACCGAAAAATATATTTTTAGATTAATTATTTGTCCATAAAACAATTAAATTATATTATCGCAATTACATATATGCGCATATTATGAAGTAGAAATGTATATATTTTTTTTCTTAATTGTGTAATTCAAATACATATCTATGAATAATATTGCATATAATTAATTAATTAAATTAAATTATACGATTTTCTATACCTAACATGTTGTTGGCGGCTCGAAACTACAACCTCGTCGTTCGAAGGGGGTCTCTGGTAGACCCCAAGCATTTCATGTTTTTTTTTAAATGGATTATTCATGATATGCTTCATAATTTGGTCTAAATTTTGGATTTTTCTACTAATCAATATGACGCGTAAATGACAACGAACTCGGCAATGTCCCGCCGCAGACTGAGAACATGCCACGGACTTCAGACAGCCGAGTACTCGCGGCACGAATACGGTAATAGGACATTTCACTCGCACTTGGCACATATTACCAGATGCAAGCGAGAAAAAACACCGCGCGCGCGTGACAACAGAAGCGAATATCGGTGTTTTTATTTTTTTTACAATTGCGAACAATAATGGTTATTTGAAATATTTACTCGAGAAAAATTAAAAAAGCTTGGCGTCCCAAATAGACCCCGACTAGGTTAAATTTCTTTAATAAACTTGATTTTTCATAGCAGGGATTGCCATTACTTTACCTTAACTTTTTTTGCATAGTATTCTTTGCAACTTATTATTTGTCAAAAAAGCGTATGGGTTGTATACATTCTATTATTTAAGTTATGAATTGAGGTTTGTGGGGTTTTACGCTCCGAGGCATAGAAAGATCTGACTTCATAGATTTTTTTGATGACATTCGTATTTATTTTTGCACTTAAAAAACAGACATAAAGCGAGAATGAATAGTACAGATAATAGCAATCGCATCGAATTAGTGACGTTTATCGGCTCGTTTCTGTTTTCGATTTCACCGATCCCAGTCAGCTTTTTGCGAAGGATTCTTTGGCACATGGGCCAATGATGTCCTATGTGTTGTCTGTTACGGTGAAGATCACTAGCTTTAGCTAAAGACGTTACGCAAAACTACAGCACTAGCACGAGCGAAGTCTGCGAATTGCGGCCATGACGCGAACGAAGTAAGCCTGTCCTTGTCCGACGAGCATACTCAGCTCGTCCGGTATCTTCGGTTAACACTCGGGTTTCAGCTATAAACCCGCTACTCTGATGAAAAATATTTTGGCATCGTTATCTAACTGTGGATCAGCTACATTTGCTCGATCTCAAAGCGTGATCAGCTTCCGATTCGTCGGGGGAGTTTCCAATCCTTTGCCATATTCTGGCGTCAAAGGGGCGGTTTTTCGATGTTTTAAAATAATTCATTCTCGAATGTTCGCTCGTCCATAAATCTCTTTGATGACCGTCCTTGTATTTTGAATTACGGGCCACTTGCGTTGCTTTGGTTTTACAACCCGTTCTTCAAAACGACCGTGGACTTCTTCGATTGCAATTACTCTATATTGCCCTTCTTTATTCACTGAAGACTCAATAGTAATCGTCGACTTTCGATATTATTTGTTTTATTGTTTCCTGTTGGTCTATATGTCAAAGGACGTCCCATCCTTTATTCATCTGCTTGGTGTTTAGTCACAATGAATTATGTTGACTTCCTGGATTTCATTCCTGACTTCTTATTGGCATTTCGGTTTTTGATTTTTTAAATTACCTTGTATTGCTCGTACATTGGAGAGCAATTATTAATGAGAAATATTTTCTTTTATTCTTAAATGTCGTCAAATTGGTTGATATATTTATGATATATTGTTATTATTCAAATCTTGGGAATTATTTAACCTAAAATTTGAAAATATTTTAAAAGTATTTATTTTAAAATGCAAATCATCTACTAACCACCTAGCCACTGAAAAGACAATATTAGTTTTCTCAAGAATAATATTCTGAAATAATAATCTTGATTTTTCCTAAATCATTATCATGCTTTTATCTCTTCTTGCCGAGTATTTATCGTCCAAAGTTTAATTTATTGACTAGAATAATGAATAAATATAATTTTCTATGGCGTATTTATATTTTTTTTACTCGTGTTTTTAAGTTTAAGCTTATTCCATATGGCTTTCATGCATTGTAGTGTATGAAAAATCTAGTTCTTTACAATAATTGTCTGTGTTCGAGTTATTTTTCATTTGAAGTCCTTTAATTTAATCCATATTGCAATTGCATAATATAATATTAATAAAAAAAAACAAATATGGTGATGCATTGCACCAAAAAGGTTGATCTAGATTCGATCGATTAACAAATTATTTTCGGCGCCACTTTTTTTGATTTATTATTTATTCTCATAATAAAAAGCGATTGCTCAATCATATATAATCACACGGCACGCTTTCGTATCGACGTTTCAGTATGCACGAATTTAATGTACACGCCATTCGAAATGACGCGGACATCAATTAAATATACATTTTCAATGATTATGCATAATTTTTTTTCAGCACAATTAGAATTTCCCCCCTCCCTGCCACAGTGTTCGTCGTTTTGAATATTTAAATCAAATTTGATATTTAAATTGGACGATTGTAGCTGAAATCGTTGAATCGTCGCTTACGGTCCGTATGTATACACAGCGGAGCAATCACGTAACTATGAGCCGAGTTTCAGCTATTAAACTCGGCGCCGCATATACAGGATGCTGAAAATGATTAAACGAATCAATTAATAATCGGATACGCGGCGACACGTTTCTCAATTAATTTCTTTGCAATTAAAACGGATATTGAGCAACGGCGGAAGCGAAATCGCCATTGTTTGATATCGCAAATCTCTGCTATATTCGCCATATGTAACTGTGTGTACATAATTAGATTTTTTAATTAGTATATTTACATGAGGCGGTTCCACTTTCTTATTTCGCGGTGAATTTCTCATGACGCATCATTTGCATTAAACGATGATTAATTTCCGGTAACGCAATGCCCTTTATACGAATTTATTATGATGATATTCGATACCATTAAATTGCGTTGTGGGATGTTTATGATGAATGCAGAGGATTTAATTGTGCATTATAAAAATATTTATATGTAGGTTATTGCTTAAACGTGCTGAATCGCTCGATCGTTATATCGCATATGGATTTAATTATATTTTGGCTTCAATTCGCTGTTGTTGTTATGATTTTTATTGAGTTTTTCTCGGAAAATTACGTGCTTTTCATGTGCATCGTGTCGATCGATTCGCGGAAAGAATTATGCGTTCATCGTAGTGATTAAATATTAAATCGCAGCACCCTGTAGACTCATTTCCGTGCCCGCCCGCCTTTACCTGGTATTTCGGAATAGGCGCTCGTCACGAAAAACCCGCGAAAAAATCAATAAAATAGTATGACGAGGGGCGCATGCGCACTTTCGAAAATCGGGGGCGCCTAGGGGGTTCAGCCCCGAGCCCTAGGGCCAGTCCTGCCTCGGGCTCCGACGAGACTGCTCCCTTGCAGCGTGAGTAAAGCACCCATCAACACCCTCAGCACCAGCTTCACATGTTTTCCATACGAAGCACAAAATATAAAAAAAATATATTTTAATAAATCATTGCTTCACATTGAGATTTTCTACTAATTTTTTTTTGAATAATCTCAATCACTGTGTGTTATTTTATTGTGTGTGCACTATTATTTCACCGCTTACTGCATTGTAAATAGCTTAAAACTATCATGTACTGTATATGTTTAAGGAAATAAATTCATATATGACATTCACTGCTGTGTATTAATTATTTATAACATAATTAAATTTTATTTAAATATTATTAAACGCGGTATTCGTCATAATTAACCGGTATTCTCGGAATCCCGTATCGAATGTATGTAAAAATGCTAATTTTTAATATGTATATTAAATACCCATATGTAACTGTATTTTTTTTTTTATTATATATATATAGTATTAGAAAATCCGCGTAAAAATATCGCGTCTTCTTGTGATATAATGTTACAAATGAGCATATTCACATTCGCCGTAATAAAATATGATTTTTTTGACAATGTCAAAACGATTATAATGTCATTAGTTGTATTTTTTACGGTAAAATCATTATACTGTATCGATTTTGGGTATTAAAACGCGTATTTGGACAAAATTGACTCGTAATACACGTTGAGGTCAATCCGAATTTAATATATATATATTTTTGAATATTATATTATGCAGTCATAGTTATTTTTATGATGGTTAATTAATGCGCATGTGGGTGTGCGATACATATATACGTACATGTGTATGAATAAATTGGAATTTGTCATACTAAACAGAGTATAAATTGTAACCACACCCAGAGGGGAGACACATGGCATTGCAGGTGCCATAACAAATGGACTATAATAAAACTGGACTTAAAACATTGACTAATAACGATATTAAAACGAGCCTGCATTAAAAACAATATGAAAAAATTAACATTTAAATTAACAGCCGCGCTTTTTTTGGCGATTTTTTTTAACCCCGACACGACATCAATTATACCAATTTTCGTGTTGCATATTGAATTTCGACGTCATGATGTAGTATACACACAAGGTAATCGATAATGATAGGTACCGTAGTGGTATTCTCTCGTTTTTTTTTTTGCCCTCCGCAGATTAGTCCGTGTTATGACATTATAATGGCCGCAGAGCGGTTGCGTGGTCGGCTCTCCGTGGATAAATCATTGGATGGTGAGTTGAACAACACTACGTGTTAGTGTGTGCAGACGCCGAGTGGTACCCGTCCCGGGAGTCTGGAAACATATTAACCGACTCTAATCAAAGTCGGCAATACTCGGATACTCGCGGCGGAAATATTAATATTTTTTAATGACAGGCTGCCGAGTTGGCGCAGTCGTGCTCTTGTGTGTGTGTGGTAATGCAGATTTTTATTATTAAACCGACGGGAAAAAAGGGAAAGTCGACAAAAAAGCGCGTAATTGAAGGGGGCGCAATATTTATTAATGAATTTGTACCGGTATCCATAAATATTGCAGACTGAGTTGGCCTCTGCGTGTATGGCGCAGTTGAAGCCGGTTCTCTTTTGCACCCATCCCTCGATTTACACGCCGGATTGATTTCTCGACGTTGCGTAATTCAAAATCGTGCAATTTTGGATGTAAAATATGTTAATATCATAAATCTAAGTATTCATAATTCTAATACACGATTTATTTTCATGTCCACTTCTTAAGAATTAACAAGAAATATATTTTCTACTTAAAATTCTCAACTTTCTTCAACTTTACCTTTCATATATAATTATATCTATTGTATAGATTTTTTATTGGAATGAATATTAATCCAGCCGTGCGAATGGGTCTTATTTGGGACCCCTAGTTTTTGTAATTTAATTTTCCCGTAATTTTTCTCGAATAACTCTTTTAATATAAATCCTACATATTACAAACTTTTTGTATTTCTCTAAAAAAGTATAGAGTTTATTTTCCGCAATTGCGAAGGTGGGATGGTAGGGAAGGTAGGTGGGATGTATCCCCAGTCTGCGTCATTTATGCGTCATATTGATTAGTAGAAAAATCTAAAAGATCGGCCAAATTATGAAGCATATCATGAATAACTATTTTTATTCTTAGAATAATCCATTTTTTAAAGTCAAGATATTGATGAAGATTTCAACAAAATCTTGCCTTAAATGCTTGGGGTATATTTTCTACTTTAAATAGACCTCCTTCAATCGCATCAGACTGATCGGTTAATAAAAATATTATATACATCTCGAAAAAATACTATACGGTAAAAAGGATATTTGGTTGAAATTTTCTTTTTCTTATTAAGCTATAGCTATAGTTCTACTTCTTTTAATTGAAGAATTATTAATCCCAATAAATGGTTTTCTTAACAAAACCAATTTTTAATTATATCCTGAAAATAATAGCTTAGGTTTAAAAATTACAATTTTCTTGATTGCTATAAGAAATCGATCGCAATATGAATGCATTCGCATCAGTAGGTCGTAAGAAATAGTGGTTTATTGCTGATTTTTTTTGTCTCATTATTTTATAAATAAAATGAATACCGTGTACATAAAACGATTTAATATTTAATCCGTTTTGAAAGTGAATTAGTAGTACATATTTTGTATATTTATTTAAAATATGTAAAATAGTATTTATCATATTAGTATTAAAAATCTAGCCTTGGGCGCTAAATTACACCATTTTCCATGTCACAATAAGTTAATATTCGGATTAAGAGTACGATGGCGTAACAGCTAATGGAATCAATCTAAAAAGTGCGTTCATCAGCAATTAACTACATTTCAAGAGACATCGATTCGTTCTAGATTTTTTTTCTGCGTAACATAACTCGCATCGCGTCGATATTTGCGAAACTTTTTATTTTGCAAATTTTATATAATGCGTATTTCGGTTGCGAACCAATATAGAAATTGAAAGCGGAGATAAATGTGTAGAGTACAAAAAAAAGCAAATGGCGAGCAAATGAGAGTATTTATGTAGCGGCGGCTACCGACCACAATTATACTGGACTGGACTTGACTGGTCTGGACCGGACCTGGACTTAAATACAGACGTCTAGCGAACCCCGGGGCTCTAGGGGCGTGGCACACTCTACTCTGTCCTAAAAATTAAAAGCAAATAAGGTCTCGGAGATTGCTCGAGTAATTTTTTTCCGACAATTTTACGCGGGCACGCTCTACGGCCACTACTGTTCATTCAGGGCGATATGCCGCAGATAAGCGGGAACAATGCGCGATTCGGCGCCAGGTGCTGAAACGCCATAAAATTATTTTTAATTTTCTCATACGATAATAATCGGTTAATATATGAAAATGGCTTTATTCACTCGTATATTTGTGCGATGATTATTTTTTCAACACTGAAAACGGTCGGCAATTTTCTGCGCTGACGGTGGTCGTTGACATCCAGAACGACTTATGGCGTGGTACATAATTTCTTCTTGACGACATGATCGTCTGGTACCTGACCCGGGCCACGATATCATGCGAACACCTCATAATTACCGCGGTGGGCTCGGAATTCGTCGGATGCCATCGCGACGGATTACGAGACCGGCGCACAGATCCATCACTCGTGCCGGCGATGTGATAGATGGTGTTGAAAAAATGTTGAAAGGTTCCGACCGGTCCATTATGGATGTGTCGACCTCTATCCCCGGGGCATCTGTCTATCCGCCGAACACTTGTCACTGTATCGCTACGAATTCGAATTGCAACATTTCATCTGCTAACAATCGGCATTCGACACGCAGAACTGTGACAATGAGCATTCTATGCACTCCACCATCCGAATGTAGGTCGCTTGCATGGGTATTGATAATTTTCAAATGTGAAGAAAACGCCGAGGAGTGGTATGTACTTGTTCAAATTACATAGAAATAAAATCAAAATGAAGAAACCATCTTTATCCCATTGTTAAAGAGTGGAAAATGAATGAAGCAATATCGCTATAGAAGAGTAGATTCAAAAGATCTCGAAATTGATTACATAATGATGATTTTTACCATCAAAGTTCGGATATAATTTATATCTGCAATATGTAGAATTGCTCTTCAATTCAAATAACCTTCATTTATTCATCAATGTTGTACTCTTCGAAGTACAGCGCTTTTTCTAATTTTCGAAACGCTACTGGGATGCAATTTTCGGTATAGCTTTTAGTTTTTGATGAATAAAAATATAGCTCTCATTGTTAAAGAATGGAAGATGAATGAAATAATATTGTCACGCTCGTGGGTAAAATATTTGGGGGTGCTAGGGAAGATTAAAAATTCAAAAAAGTATATTTCAATAGTGACTCATTATGGACGGCGCGGAATTGCTCTGTTTTCTGACGTAGGCCAATGTGATATTTTTTCGCGAGCTGGAACCATTCTCAAACTCCCAACCTGGTCAAGTTGACAAGTGGCACGTGTCTTAAAGAAGCTTTGAGTCAGTATGACTGCACCGAGTCGCAGCGCAACGCAGCGCTTAGCAACGTGAGCATATCCCCCACGCCGCTACCGCCCCGCATCCATCCAATACTCGACGCTGGTAGCGTTGACGATCAGACAGCGCTCTTGCTCTACACCGCGCGACTCAACACTAAATAAAATAAAATTAATATTTTCATATATATAATTAATAGACATGATTTTTACCGTGAAAATTTCGAAATAAATTGTATTCTTTATTTATATCTCAGAATTATGTTAGTGTTTAATACGTAGATTTGTTCTTCTCTTCAAAAAAAATCTTTAGAAGTTTTATTATCTTAATCACATTTCCAGGGAGCTTTGTTCAATGAATATAGAGACTAAAGCTTCATAATTTTTTTCTTAAAATGCAAAGTAAACATCCAATAAAACTATTTACGTTAAGATATACCAGTAACAAGCAATGACAATTGTACTTATACAGCTACAAAATTCCAGATATTTTTTAATCAGACCTTGTATTTTAATATATAATCTTGAAAATTCAAGGTAAAATCAGATAAACATTGTTTTTATACTGTAGATGCGCTACAATTGCATGATTTCCTGTAATTAATCACGGTTGTAAATATTATTATTTCCACTGTTCCAGTTTTTCGAATGGCGTCGAAACATTTCAATCTCTATTAATTTGCCGGAGCAATTAATCTTGCTTAGTGAAATTTTGATAGCACGTTATATTCGGAAGACGTAACCTCGTTCCGTCGTGTACATATATGAGCTGTGATTTTTTTCACAATGGATTTAGTAGTTCAAGATCATGAATCACAGCGGCTCGTAATCGATGGTGTCATGTCTAATTATTGAGGTCGGTGCGGCATTAACAATGTTTGCTTTGACCGGATCGCCGGCATCGGATGTTGCAATCCGCTTCCTTTTCACGCTGCATTCTGTCATCGTAATCAGGTGTCAGTCGGACAGACGAGCCGGCATCGTCGCGAGATACGCTCGCCGGTCATCGAGGCACAATGAGCGGCCGAGTTAATCATGCAGACACGCGATGACATCTCCGGCCGCCGCTGGATGCAGTCGGACCGCTCTTGCGGTGCACCTGCTTCGCCACATCGATGATCGATCAATCTACTCTCACTTTTGCATGCCCCACTTTGATGAATTGCTGATCAACAACAACATAACTAGCTGGTTACGTTTCATCACTCTTGTTTTCCATCGGCCGCGACGCCGAATTGTTTTTTACTGGACCTTGGTGCACCGCGGCCCTCTTATCGTATAGGAGTCATCTGGGTAGACATTCTCGACGCTATCTCGATTGCGTTTTGCCAGAATGGCGGCGGAACGTGTGAACTATTTTACAGTATAATTCATAGCCGGAGAAACGTGAGTCACGGAACGTGAACGGTAAGTGTTCTAAAGTAGCTTAAAATGGACAAGCGATAATTTTGGTAGTGAGTCGTGGTGTGGTGTTTAGCGAATCACTTCACTTTCGGTGCATATGAGAAAACAATTATGATCACAACAAACAGTTTAATAGATTCTTTGATGAGATGGAAAGAACGCAATGGAGTCACGAACAGTAACGCCAGAATCAATTACAGTAGTTATCAGTAAAGATTTTGAACTGATGATATTATTTTCGATCTAGTATGAAATTGCATATTTTAAAAAGCTTTTATATAAAGAATCTGGATAATAATGCAATCTAAATCATTTTATATAAAGTTTTGTATTATTTATGTCAGATTTAGATGACTTTATTTGAAATGTTATCATTTTACTGATTTTTCAAAAGCCTTTTTGGGTTATTTTGAGCATATTCTTATTATCTCTGTTTTAGAAGATAGCTTCACCCTAATTGTAGTTAAGAAAGTAATTTTGCGCAATAGTGACGATTATTTTGATAAAAAAATATAAAAAGAAGGCTTTTATTTACTGTATTTAAGAAATAAAGCTTTTAACCTAGCCATGCCTTTCCTCGAATAACTCTTTTAATTTAAATCCTAAACGACACAAACCTTTTCTATTTGTCTTAAAAAAAGTCTAAAGAATAAATATGATCAATAATCTTTGACTTTTACATCTGCAATTGCGAAAAAAAAATAAAAACAACAATATTCGCTTCTATTGGCCTAGGCGCGATATTTTTTCTCGGTCACATCCGGTACGATGTGCCGTGTTCGAGTAAAACCATGCGATCGACACGTGCCGCGAGAATTCAGTCTAATCTTGAAATGCTTAGGGTATATTTTCCATTTTAAATATATCACCTTCGGACGATGGAGGATCGTATTCGGAGCCGCCATGACGGATCGTTTAAAAATGCTAATATAATTTTATGCACGTTTAAAAAAAAAGTTTATTATCCTCGTTACATTATACACATAACTATTTTTATTTGATTTTTTTATATATACACCACTTTCGAAGTCGATAAAATAAAAAAAGCATAAAGCAAAATTATTAAAAAAATATATTTAACTTAAAAATCTCTTTTTCATAAAAAACTATCAGACCGTGAATCCATTTAATGAATTTTCTATGCAATTTTTAATTTATTTAAACATAGTAATATTAGATTAATTATTGAACAAAGTTTTTTTACTTACCACACAAAAACGGACTGGATTGTATTGGGAAATATTTTTTAGGATTAGTTTAAAATAATGATTTTTATTTGAACCCGCGACCTCTTACCCAATGCTCGTTGCTCAGAAATCATTCGACTTATATCGCTGTTTGTATTATGCATTTTTTTTTAAAATACGAGGCTATTCGAAAGGTGCAGCATTCGTGCCTTTCTATTTAATTTCATCGATTGATTATTATAATTGGACGAAAGTGTTGCATCGGTGCACATTATTATCGGCATAAATTATTATTTATGCCATTCGGTTTTATTATAGTATATATACACATATATATTTTTTTCAAATAAATTTAATTATTATTGCAGTATTTTTAAATACTGTGTCGAACCGTTAATCGATTATATTTTTTTATCGCCGTTAATTAACCCGAATAGAAATATACACATATTGATTATATATCGACAGTCGTAAGTTAACGTGTTTATGACCCCGTGTATCGTTTTAAATAATTAATAAGTTTGCGGTTAATGGTACATTTAATGGTCTATAAATCTGTTTTAGTAACGATATAATTTTGTATATTGATTTGTCATGGTTTTATCGTGATATGGCTGTTTTATGGGACGCGAGAGCTGTGTAGAGTATCAATTTATGCAATCGTGGCAATTTTTTATAAGGAAAATGTTGGGTGAATTAATTTCTCGGAAGGTTATGCATCGAATTGTTTTCCTTAGAATTATTTTATCGATTATACGAATTTAGTGAGAGCTATTATTTATTCAGTCATTATTGTGATTTTTAATTTTCCTAATTAATATGATATTTGAAAGTCACCCCTGTTATGAAAAGCAACATACTCTCCCCAAAATAACCGTTCACCCCAATTTTTATTAATCATTTTGTTTGTGTTTTGTTACAGAAATTAAAAAAAATGCCGTCGACTGGATTGTGCTGATTTTCTAATAGGATTGATGGTAAGTGCTAGCTCATTTAAGCGGCCATCTTGTCAATGTTTGAAATGCACTTTTCAGTGTTGACAATATGGCAACACCTTCCCATAAATCACTGTCCGTCATTACGTAATTGTAAACACATTGTCTGCATATATTCTATACGCCGTGCAAACAATGTCTTATAAAATAATTGCCACTGCTGATGAAATATCGGATCCGACAGCTGATAAATATTTGCTACCGTTTTAATTTCATTTATTAAAAAATCGATACAATTTTTCTTGTGTGTGTGTGTGGCACACACTAATTTATTAGTTCGTGTAGCTATTTTACGCGGCCATACTCGAATAATCGTTTCGTAAAATATCTAAGTGAAAAATCAGTGCACGATCGAGCGAGTGTGTGTGTAAAAGAGGGGGAGGATTTTTTTAAAGCTACTGGCTGGAAATGTCGGCGTTGTTACCGCGTCGGTTGCCATGGCGACGCGCTTCCCAAACAAAACGGCGGCACGCGAACCCCCCCTCCCCCCACCCCACCTCCGCCGCGGACATGCCACGGCGTGTACGGGGTCTCACGCTATATCGCCATCTACTGGCGGGGGTGATAATAACCCCCGAATATTTTTTTTTATATGCATATATGAAAATGTCGACTCACCGACCCTCCCCCAAAAAAAAAACGAAAATGAAATTTTGACGACATTCGCAATTTACGAAACGCGGTGGTGTTTCGTGATCGGAAGTTTGGAGATTTTTTTATGTTGTGTTTCGGAATTTTCCAACGAAAATATATTTTTCCAGCGAAATTACAATAATACACACCGGCGCTAATTTTCTTATTCGTACAATATTTTTTTTTATTCAACGTATCCATGTCGAGAGCGTATCATCCGATTTTCTGGGCTCGATCGTATCGCAGTTATTTATACGAAATTATTAGTTAACCGTCGCCGGTTTGATGTATCGCGTTAAAGTTTTCGCCTTTCTGGGGTCAAATATACTGTGTGTGTGTAATAAATCGTTTTTCGTGTATTATTAATCGCCCGTGCTTTCCGAAAGCTTTCCGTGAGAGGTCTAGGAAAATAGATTAGGCCGCTTTTTCCGAATATATAGACGAACGCCATATGGTAATTTTCACGGAAGCCCGTTTCCGCTACCGAAGATTATTTTTATACAAGCATTTTCGTGGGCCAGAAAATTTACATTCATAATAACGGCCTAATGCGTTTGAAAACGTGAATTTGTGGCCCCTCCGGATCAGATAAGCGATTGATGACCTCAAGGGTTAACCGCTGGCTAAAGTCTTCCGACACGTGCTTCCAACGATAACCATCTACAATGCTAATAATGTGAAATTAATACCACCGAAGATAATTATTAACACAGTCGATTTATTATATATTGTTTTTTGTTAAATAGAAAAAAAAACTGTATTGTGCCGAGTTTTCTTTGAGGCTTTTCACCCCATCGCCGGGCTTCCCGTACAATGAGTATTCAGTTCCCCGAAATGGAAAGGTCAATTTGTCGGTCGGTACCAAGCACCGGATCGTTTCGCTTTATTTTTTATTTAACTCGATTTCGCATACTTATTTTTATATTCGTATACATATTTATATTGAAAGAGTTTTATTATTTAATTATGACGTAATATGTACATATATTGAAGCCGACTCACGATATGTTTTATGAAAGCTTTCCCCTTAAAAAATCGGAATAAATTAGGTTTTAATATCTCAAATACATTGTGCTTTTAGGTTATAATAACACGTTCGCTTCGATGGTGGATGATGATAAATTTGCGACACAATAAAAACGTGTCTATTACTTGATTGAAGAATAATTGTTCTATAAGAAATATAATAATATGCTTTTGTAACATTGATTGATTAACTCAGGATGTATTTCTAATTTAAGATAATACACTAGTAGAACCAACTAGTAATATCTACAGTAAAGATATATCTTTTCAGAAATGTATAATAAATTTTATTTGATTGAGTATTAGGGTTGATTTTTTTCTAATTTTTGAAACACCTCTGAAACGATTCTTTCTGTCAATCATCAATGTTATTATTAAAACGTCGCCCTTTGGTAGTTTTTTATTTCATCTTCATCATCTTCAGAAATAGAGAATAGTGTGTAGTGTAAAAAGATATCCGGCGAATACAGAGGCTGAATCATTATAATAAGATGTTTTTGGTCAAAAACTTTCCGAATATTCAACCTAGTCGTACCGATGGGGACTATTTAAGACTCCAAGTTTATGATCTTTTGCGAATTGCTCTTTTTTAATATAAATCCTATATGTCACAAACTTTTTTTATTTGTGTGAAAAAGTTTAAAGAATAATTATTATAAGTAACCAATGGCCTTAATTGCCCGTAATTGCGAAAAAAAATAATATAATATTCGCTTCTGTTGCCACGGGTGCGATGTTTTTTCTCGATCGCATCCTCTACGATGTGCCAAATGCGAGTGAAACGTACAAGTGATACATGCCGCGAGAAATCGCCGTTCTCAAATCGGGTTTTTCTTTTTCTTCAAGATAAAGATTTCATCTACATCTTGACTTGAAATGCTTGGGGTCTATTTTCCATTATAAATAGATCGCCTTCGGATGACTTGGTTGTTTTTGAGCCGCCGTAATGGATCGATTAAACATGCGAAACCTTTTCAACGGTCAATGATAAGGTCAGCGTCGAATTTGGCCGGTAATGTCAATATACGTCAAGAACAAGTGAACCAACACATGCAGTGCACAAAAAGTATGAATCCGGATTTTTCTTTATTCGATTTTTAAGTCGGAACACCCCGAAATGTTTTCTGTATCAAACTTGATATCCAGTAAAGATAATAAAATTACTGGAAAAATACTAACAGTGCATAAATGTATATTTTAATCTAGCAATAAAAAATAGGGGATGCAAGAAGTCCGCGATTGAGTCAGATTTTCAATCTGATTAGTATATTTATATATTATTTAATAGCCTAAAAAAATATATTTACGAAACACGGCATGAGTAGAAAAGCAATCGAACGTGTATTTTAATTCTAAACCGGAAAGGTTATTTTCAATAAGGGTTCGATAAGCTGTAAGAGAAATGGAAACTGGTTGCAAATTATTTATATATATAAAATTTAATTTTCTAAAAATTAAGAAATACATATTTCCACTGTTAATCATGGGCGATTTCTTCTTGATTATTCTAATATTTGAATTATTTCTATAAAAAATATTTAATCTACGTTTACAATGTATACGACACATTTTAGTAATTTTTAGTAGGATTTTTTCCAATTATCATTCTAATGTCGTGTACAATCATTTCGTTAAATCTGACACAATGAACAATTTTCCCGTGTCATAAAAAGTTGATAGCCATGAGAACACGGCTAATTCCATCATGATACAGTCACGAGAAGTTTCGATGGCACTTTTTGATTTTCATAAAAATGTATAACATTTAACCGACGTACAGTATATTGATTGAAATATCTGGAGACTGTATCAGGCATCAAGAATGCGGATCAAGGAAATGATTTGCAATATTTCGCGCAATTTATTTGTTCGAACGAATCGATTTTCAACAATGTAATGAAAATCATCATCACACATCCAAAAAAATAAATTCGTTCATTATTTCTTTATATAATTTTAACGCGGATTACGAAAATTAAGGCCATGCGCATTAGTAGCAGTGTTTTTCATGATTTTATTAGGTATTAAAAAATTAGCATAGTTTAGCCTTAATTCGTCCAGTATTTAATATATTTATTTCAATATGCGTCCGAGCTGTTAATTTTCATTACATGACATATCCGAACGAATAAATTGTCATAATGGCTTACCATAATTTTTATCGACGACATTTATTGCAGTTCGTACACGAAATTTCTAAAATCATTTTGTAACATTTTTATTACGATCAAAAAAAATGTAACTGGAACGAAAGTATGAATTTTTAATACAACTTTTTACAACAACACAATAAAAAAATAATCGTTATTGTAATCGATATATAGTACGCGTAAGAAGATTACGTATGTGCTACTACACTACTCAATGAGATTTTTTTATTAACGGTCATTAACTCAGTTGTACTACTGCCTGAGTAATTGATACATGAATGAATTTACATATAAATATTAAATCGGTTTCGATAATATGGCGTAAAGTTATTTTGAGAGCTTTTTCTCATATATTCGACGTATGTTAAGTAGTTTTAAATTAAGAAATAATTCAATCAATCTAGCGGGCACATTCCGCCGAGCATTAAATTAATGAAGTTTACAATCCAGCCAACATAAATATAGATTTTTAATTGCGTGTGCGAGATATTGATTGCATCTGCCATTAAATGAACACTTAAATAAAAAATTGATAACATTATTAACATATTTTAAAATATATAATTTATTTCGATGAAACATTTATTGATATTATTCTTGTGAAATACACCCACTGATGCATATTTAACTAGGAATGTTAAACCATGGCTCGCGTGTTGGATTACATATCAATTACGTCAATATTATTAATAAAGTTTGATTAAATAGAGCGTTAAAAAGTAAGGAAAAAATAATAAAATATATTTAATGTTATGAAAATACGTCTAGTAGAAGAGAGATGTAAAACAAAAGTATTAGTATTAATCCTTAATCATCATTAATATGTTTAAGTGACTAGATGTATTATTTTGTTGAATGATGAGTTTTGCATTAACTTACTTTTTGATATGTCTTTATTTTTTTTAATCTGATATTGCATTTAAATCAATGATTTGAGGATTTTCTTTGACGTAAAAATAATAAAAATGAGTATATTGCAATAGTTGTTGCCATTATTAATTTTCTTGCAATAATTATTAAATCCGCATACACTGTAAGCGATATGGCGGCGGCAGCTTCTTCGTCACCAAGGTTGATGACGAAGGTCGCATAGTTTTTTGCTCGATGGTCTACAAGTCCTTATAGTTAATCCATTAAAAACGACGACAATAAATGTTCACTGAGGCCAGTTTTTGCACGGGAGTGCAGAGTTGCACCGACATTCTTAATAACGTATGCAATCCGTTTCCACATGCATGCCTTAAATGTCATATTCTCGGCTCATAACCGATCTTCTTATTATTAAAAATATAAATAAATGGTTTAAAGCAATATTTTACAATTTTTTGCATCTGAAAAAAGTATATGTCACTATTAAATACTCGAGTCATATGTTGTATAATCATATATTTCTATATATGATATTTACTTAACACTTAAATATTATTTGTGTGCATACATCTTTTAATACATGCATGTTAGTATACATAAGTGCGGTTGATTTTTTGGAAAATATAAATATTTATTACTTTGTGTTTAAATATTTAATAATATCTTGGGATTAAATATAAAATTCGTATCCAGAATTACGGTAGATTTAGATATTTGAAATTTTCTAAAAAAAAATGTGCTATAAAATCAAGAGTTTATGGCGTTTCTTCATTAATTTTATTGAAATTTATCACAATCCCTCTCGTATCGCCAAGTGGATCACCACAGTCGTACTTCTGTGTCGTCTCCAAGTTGATTAGTAATCTCGGCTTGTGCCTCTTGTCAACTAAAAGCCTCCACGGCATACAAAGCCGTTTTCAAAAGGTTCAATAAAATAACTATGTTTCTCATGCTATGAGCTGTTTATATAAAATTTATAATCGTGGAGAAAACTTTCTAAGAATCATTACACATGTGGCGACGATTTGAATTTACCAAGTATTGTTGGCATGAGAAATTTCTTTCACACAATTAAAATTGCGTATACAAAATACACGCGGTGTAACGATTTGAATGTCAAGTTCTTTTGTCAGCAAAACTCGAGTCGTTAATCTCTCAGTCTTTTATAAGCAGATAAATTTAAGTTTAGTGAGTAATTTGGCTAACATGTTTATGATTGGCGTCATTCATCATGGCAATCATAATTTGGTACGGCCATAAAAAAATAATCTCGCACTGATATCTGCGTAAATCGTGAAATTATGAGTATCATCCTAAATATTTTCAATGATATCATAGAATTCGCATAGAACAGGATCTATGGTTTATGTGCCGATCCCGTTATTTGCCCGCTTATATTGTAATGGTCGTATGCATGGGGCTATGCATTTTTTTTGAGGCCATTATAAGATGGTTTTACGCAATAGTGCTTTGGCACTCTTGTGCAGAGAGAGGGCCTCGGGGCTTGCTTGCTCAATGGAAGGCCCCAGTCACAACAGAGTGATTGGCCGACGGACGATTGTGATCTGATGACGGAAGAGCCAGATGGCCGTGTGAGCAATTGATAGAATCTTCATTTTGCATTCGCATTTTATTCATTTTCAACTGTGCGTCATAAATAAATAATTAAATCTAGCACAACACATCGGATATAAATAAATTCTTAGACGTTTTATCAATAATATATTACGCATTTCATTCATGCGTTCTTTGGCGAATTTTCTCGCAACACCTGCTCAAAAAATCGGACGCACAAGTGGATAACGAAAATATCGTGACCGTTTTTTTTATTCCCGCACATACGCAAAAAAAATCAAAATATCAAGAAGACGAATATGTACACATGGTACATACATTTCGTGTGTGAATAACGGATAGAAGAATTCTTTTACGACAACGGCACGAAAATCATTGAATTTTAACGATCAAAAATTCAGAAATTTTTCCATTTAATGTCTATGGTTTTGTGCGTTTTTTTCATTAAAAAAATATTGAAAAAGTATTAACATCTGCGTGTGGTGAGGGCCGATTGCGGACGTTGCACACGTCGGTTTGCATGTTGATTAAGGCACGCGACAGTCGAGCCGTGAAAATATTCACAGGGGTCAGAGACAATCATTGGACGCCACATTGTCGATAAATGATTGAACATTTTGTGGAAGTGATGATACAGGATGCTTTTGGATGAAAATCTGCATATAATAGAATTTAAAAAAAATGTTTTATTTATGAAAGGATATACATATTTATAAAAATACATTTTTTAGATTTGTCATCATATTATAATGTATATAATACGCAATGAATTTTATCTTAAATATATGTATTTTCTATGGGAGATTGTAAATATTAATATGTAGCACGTAATTAAGAAAAGATATCAACGAGCGAGTACACGCGAAACCCGCATGAATTAAAAATTATATATAAAATCAATGATTTCAGGTTATTCTTACACTTTTACGTGTTATTAATTTGCTAAAATGCTAAAGCCCTTTATTTAATTATTTAATACAAAAAAATAAAAATCGATGCTTATTATTGAACAAAATAAGACATTGATACAGTTTAGATTATAATACTTGTGGTGTGACTTAACGGATAACCGTGCAAATGAAATATTTCAGCATGATCCGAGGCATGTAATACAATTAGCATAATTAGTTTGTTTTTTTGCTGTTGATTACATTGCTGTTTGAATTGAAGCCTTTCTATTTACAGTACTATAGGTCACAGTAAATAACTCTTGTGCCAAGTTACACCAGCGTTTCGATTTAATAGCCGATACACTAATAACTTGATTCAATTACATAAATTGTGACCAATTGATTAACCGGTTTTCAGCCGAAGGATTAATTTACGATCGAATGATGCGACATTAACCGGACAATAATGTAATAATTATTTCTGGTCGAAATTTTTCGTGTCAAGTCGATATGAATTATAACGAAGGTAATGATGCGGGTACGTTATCGCCCATATATTGCGTTTCAGACTCCCGTATAATTTGCATTCTGCATTAGATTGTTTATTAATATGTGTAGCAAGTTGAAAAAAATATTTATCGACATTTTATCGCGACCAAAATATCAGATTTTAGTTTCCTGTTATTGCCTTTCTTGGTGTATGAATAAAAATCCGCATAATTAATGATAATGCGCACATTAATGTCAGCCACGGTTATGTTACGGCATTTTATGGATTGTTAATATTTTTTTCCTAGTTTATTAGCTGCTACCTGTCAATATTCTCGTTATTATTGCAACTGATAATAGATATTTATACGTTAACGGCAATAACATTTTAATTATCATAATTTTCATTCAAGCAACTTCTCATGGAGCGACCGGAAGATTTATATTTATCAATAAGAGCAGTTGTGAACCTTGGCACTGGGAGAATTCACAGGAGTTATATGGAAGCCCGTGAATTTCCTGATGCCTCAGTTTAAAACTTGCCGAATCAACAGAATCAAGAACGAAAGCGACATCAATAACAACAGCAGCGAGATAAAAAAAATATCGAAAGCAATTTCACCGTCGACCAACTGTCCATCCGCATCAATAATGGATCCATTGGAAATTGAAGCGAATATCGATCACCAGATTTCATATAAATAAATGTCTTTGTATAAATATTATTTCTTATTGATGACTGATCAAATATGTATTTTCGCCATCGCGCTATGCATATTCTCTTAAAATAATAAAATATTTTATACGTGAGAATTATATATTTTTGGTTAATTTGTCCAAATTAGGAATGCTGTATACAATTCTTTTATGTAAGATGCATTCATTGAATGTTAAACCGCATACCATATAAAAATTGTCGTCGTAATTACGGAAACATAATATGAAGAATTTATTCGAAGGTCCACATATTACTTTCGACTTTCCTTAACGCTGTATGCAATGAAATAATCAAAAATACGTACGATTTATCAAATCGTTTTAAAACCTATTCCATGTTCATCAGTGTGCTGATCATTTGTGCACCTCGTTTAATATTCAAGTCGTCAAATTTTCTAAGCAACACCATTACTCTTCTGCACCATGTTTGACATTCGAATTGTTGCCTCACCCGATGTCATTTACCGAGAACTCAGCACAAGCGATGTTAGACTATAAATTAGAACGAAATATAGGCAAATATAAGATATTTAAAGAAGCATTAAGCATTTTATTTAAATTTCCTGCACGCGTATTGAATTTTTGTTGTCGAAGTGCGGTTGCTAGGCTACTTCTCTTATCAGATCTCGTCACAACTACGTAATTGGATCGTAACATTCGTAATGTCGGCATTTTTATACCGACTAATGCTTGGGCCAAAAACGTATTTAAAAAAAATATATTTTTACGATGCATTCTGTACAAAACAGTAGTTTTCTATATCGTAATATTATAATAATACGTGTATAATATATATTAAGGACAAGAAAAATATATTTCGTTCGAAATACTCATAATTCATTGCGAAACGCGATACCTTAGGGCAAAAACTTTAAAGCCCACGCGTTCGCTATTGCAACAAAGTCCTAAAACACGATTCGCATTCGGCGCCGACTATAATTATTTGGTATTGCATATCGAGGATCGACGCCGAAAATCCGCGGGATCGATTAAATGCGACGACAGTGCGTCGTGAGCATCGCTCGAAGATCGGCCCATCTCTTTTTATTATTATTATTTCGTTAAATCGACATGTGAGAGAAGTGGGGTGGATCGGTCTGACCCTCGGGGTCAGCAATTACCCGATGGCCCACTCGCGCAACGGACATGATCTCGAATGATTGCTTCTTCGGAAATCGAAGCCGGGCTCAACTTCCTATTATCATCACGCGATGGCACGGATCGACCGCGCCATCTGGTCCATTGACAGTAAAAATCAACGTAAAACTGATAATAATCATAAATCGACGACTCAAAGTGTATGAAACAATCGAGCTTTATATATATTGAGTAAAGCGGAAAGAAATGCCATTTATATATAGCGACAAAATGTTTATTTAAACAAAAACTGTATAATATTACTCTGGTAAATATTTTCTTTCCATGATAATCTTACACAGTTTTTGTTAATATTTCTTTCCTTAAATTATGGCTTTTTTCTTTAGGTGATTTTAGACTGGTTCAATGTTTGTAATTTTTTAACTAGAAGCCAATGTCGCCGATAGCGTCCGGCGCCTGTGTGCAGAAATTTAATTGGAGCCCCTATACGCCCTATACAATAAAAACAATAATTTATGAAAGAGAATTAGAAAAGTTTTATCGAAATATGTTCAATTTGAAGAAAGTTTAATGAATGAACAGTAAATAATTACCAATTTTTCCTTCTTGGCGCTTCTCAGCGCACCTAATGTTCCGGCACTTGTGTGCACCGCACAATCTGGCCATATGGACGGCACACCCCTACTCGAAACAAATGTTCCATCGACCTAATATATAATCTGAAAGTGCAATATGTGGTGAACACGGTGGATGTTGCAGAACTATCTTATTTTGTCATACGTGTGCTCCCTATTATCATTCAGTAGAATCCTATACTTTAATATTAATAATTGAGCACAATCTTTGCTTTAATAGCCTGACTAGGTTTTAGTCAATTATAATCTCAATAAAGAAGTATCCATTTCAGTCAATAATGGCCTGATACCAGGTACCTGATTCGATGAAATTCATTGTATAGATGCCCAACTTCTCATCTCTAGTAACAATCCTTCTAAGAAACGGATCGGTTTCACATATGGACAGTAAAAATCAAGTAATTATTCTTTTTCTTCTAAGATTGTTAGAGAAGGTTTAGGCGGCATCCATAATCTATTTCATTTCATGCATTTTAAAATTATTCTTAATCGTTAAACACGGACAACCGAAATCGTGTGACAATTCCTTGATTGTTTTACATGGATCGGACTCCGCTAATGAGTTTAAAGTGTCATCATTGATTTTAAGAGGTCACCCTGATTTAGGGTCGTCCTTTCACAAGTTTTTAACTTTTAAATCCATTTATAGCACTGCCAAGGATTCAAAATGTCTCCATATATAGCTTCGATTGATTTCAATACTCCATCAAATTAAAACAGCATAAAATATCATTGATGTGTTTTTTCAATCTCAGTTTATTTCATTTTTTGCTATGGGCTAAGCAGTTTTAAAATTGTTAATTTAGCGATAGTCTGTAAAAAACCGATTTCAAAGTAATGCAATAAAAAATATGTCATTTCTTTCCGCTCTATTTTATATTTTCATACGAAAATTTGAAGAAATTCAAGTCAAGGTAAGGCGTTCGTGTTGTGCGTATCTATTTTGGGCGTTGGCCGTTACAAAGGTTTCCACTTATTACGGTGGATGCCCTTATCGCCCGTCTTGATTTCTTGCCGGATAATCATTCTTCCTAAACATAGAAATTTATAGGGCAACCCTGCCGGCGCACAATTTAGATATATTCACGGTTTATATACAAACATAAATATATATTCTCGAAATCTGATATCGCCACGAAACATAGACAATCAATCAAGCGCACGTACAATCCTTTCCAGCCAGCTGAGTCGACCCGAAAGGGGTTAATCGCTGCAAGGGTCCCGCGTTTTCTCTTCATGGCAACCCTGTGCACGTGTGTACTTTGAATAATTTGGTTTTTGGAGCGGCAACCCGGGCCGGGTCGATGGTGGCGCGGATGTGATTGGTCAGTGGCGTGACTAGCCGCCATTACCGACTTCCGGCGGTAGCCGCGATAGCGCCATTACCAACCTGCGCCCCCTCGCGCCCCTCGCGCCCAGTCGCCGGGGTCGTTCTCGATAGAGGGGCGATAACGCTGAGGCCGAAAATTGCGGGCGCGTTCTGGCGGGGGTGGGGCCCCGGCCAGACCCACCGAGATTGCCTCACTTGAACTAATGAAAAGGGTGGGATTTTTCTTGGAAAATTGCTGGATGGAAAATTTAAATGTATTCAAATTGGACGTTACGTGAAGTGGGGCTTTAAACATTTACACCGACATCTTTTATTGGTACGCACGACTTAACAGTCGGCCGCGGTGTGGGATAATCGATTAGTGAAAATAATGAAAATATTTGCTCCGCTCAAATCATATTTCATATTTTTTTTCCAACAGTGTGTACCCAGTGACTCTGACCTGACGTGACTCACAAGACGATTTAATAAAACATTTGTTTTAATTAGCGATTAAAATATTTGCGTGTTAGGAATTACCGGAAAATGGAATGAAATAATAAAAAATAATATTTCTTTGTTCTAGAATTAAATATGTTTATGGCTATGCTTTTAATATTTAATTTGATATAATAATTATAAATACTATTCAAATTAAGTACAGTGTTGAGGCATAGACATACGAGGTTTAGTAAAAAATACGACTTTTTTCAATCATTGAATTGTTCTAGAACGCAATTTTCATCAATGGCTTTTCCCTCCTTTACTCTTACCAAAATTGTTAAAACGTCGTATTTTAATGATATATTTTCGACAGTTCGCAAGCATCTAACATGATATCAATGTCAAGATACGTCAAGAACAAGTATACCACCACAACAATTGTGACAATTTTATTATAATGCCTGCGAAATACAAAATTCGGATTATTTTACAATCGTGAAAAGGGATAATTTGAAATATATAATTTAATCCATTTTTATTTATTTATTTATTAATATGACTAGGATGAATGGATGGCATAGCAGAAAGATTCCAAAGCGCCATTCAACCGTGTAAAGATTTTTAATAAAGATTTTAAAGATGCAAGGGTTTATTTTTACAAAACATGCGGAGTTTATGGGTTTCTTCCTCTTATATACCCCTTGGCCAGTGTTATAAAAATCCTGAGTTCATAGATTTCGTCCGACGCCTATCCGATTACTAACTTAGTTCAGCCGCAGTTAACTTACATTATCGAAATAATATTAATGTTGCCTACAAGCCATGACACTGGTTAATAATTAATAATCTTAATACTGAAGATAGATGGATTCCTAAAAGTAAATCTAACAACATTTACTAAATATTTTTTTATATTTTAAAGCAAAAAAAATAACAGCTAGTTGTATATTATCAGATTTAATCAATAGGATTTTTTAATAAGTCAAACTTAAAATGATAAAAAAAATAGACGGTTTAACCGCCATTTATTGAATTTTGCTCTTCTTTTAAATAAAATATAAAATAATCACTAAACAGCAACATTATTATTTTCTATCACCCGAAATATTATGGAAGTTTAATGGTGTGGTTATTTAAATGGTATCATGAGGTTTTACTGTCTTTAAATATTTATTCGTATATTCCATATTGTGATCACATTTCGTTATTTTTTTTTTATAAAATCACATGGAAACTGAACAGTTCTACGTCATTGTCTTTTTTATTCGAATTATTACCTAGTTTACCAGTAAATTGAGTACTTGTAAAAGTAAATTTGTAGCTAGTGGGACCATTTATTATTTCCAAGATTATTTTCTCCATTATAATTACATTGTAAATTTAATTTAAATCATTAAATAATTCAATTTTATTATTTAATACATAAACAGTATGTAAAAATATAATACTTTCATATTGGATTGATAATTATATCTTGATTTTTTTTTAATATTGATTTTGAAGTTTTTCCTTATAGCGATCGGCTACTGGTATATAATTAACCAATTTCATATCTGTATACATATCAAAAATAATATTTTTTGACATTTATTTTTTTATGAGACGGCATTGAGTACATTTTTTAAGTGTTCTAATCCTAGACGCCGATATTGCGATCACTTTTTTTTATAATCGGGGGCCACTTAATCGGCAACAATTACAAGGCTTTCCAGAAAATCTCTGACATCATTCTGGAGCCGCAAGAAGTGTTTAACAAGCGGGTGATTCGAACCAATTTACATGGGATACGAGTTTTTTACCTGGTGGGTCAGTCTTGCAAAGGCCGCCGAACGGGCAATCATTCATAACCAATTATTAACCTGCATTGCCTTTTTTGCATTTATTTTTCGCGTCGTGTGTTCTTTTTTAGCGAGACTTTTCTCCTTGTACAGGGGTATTAATAAACGCACAAGACATTCTCATTAACATTTTCGGCAATAATTTATTCATCGCCTGTCTCCGCGACTGTAAGCTGAAGAAACGCACAATAATTTATTCGACCAAACGTTATTTATTATATATTTTTAAAGGCGATCCATTGGAATGAATGAAATAATTGAAAAATATTTATGAACACCGTGTTTTGCAAAATTTCAAGGTTGTTTGGATCATTTCGGCTTCGGTGGCCTGCTCACCTGATTCGTTCTAAATAAAACAACGGAACTCCTGATTTGCATCACATCAATAAATAAAAGGAAATTGCCTTGTCTGACATTAGCCAAAATTTCAGGCCGTAAGGATTTTAATCAAACCATACAATCTATTACTGCATTTAATTTACATATGCATTCAGTATAACCTCTATATTCGCTTCCATCCATTTTTTAATTATATTTTTGCATGTGATTCTACTTCTTAACAATAATAACTTTCTTCATTTTCTAATTCATATGCATAAATAAATAAAATAATACATTATAAATAGTTATTCTTGATATGCTTCAAAATTTGGTCGATATTTTGGATTTTTCTACTTATCCAGGGGCGACTCGTGACTTTAAAAACAGGTGAGGCATGATGAGATTGATTAATTAATAAAAATGAACCGTATATATGTTTAGTACAGAGAGGACGAACCTAGAAAATAATTAGAATTATATTTTTTTATTGCGAAATTAAACAAAATATGTTTTTAATAAAATCAAACGGAAACCGTTTTTATTAATATTTATTTATTTGAATCTTTTCTCCAAAGTGTGTGAAAACGGTTGCACCAGCGTTAGAAATTTTGAATTGGTAATCGATCAAATTATGGAAAGATAAAAAGAGAAATGGAAAATATAGTCGAAAAACGTTGGCGGTGTCGTTTATTATTCGAATCGAGTAAAAAATATAGACCAGCGGGGCATATACAGGTCTGCCTCAAACAGAACTTTACGCATCAAACGAAAAGCGACCTTCTGTATACGGAACTTTTCTCTTTACCGAGCTAACTTAGCCTAACAACAACCCACCTTCTACTATTCGCATATTTAAGCTATTTATTATTTTTTTATTATGAGAAATGTGTTAGAGAGTGCTTCAGTTGCCCCTAAAGATGAGACGCCCCTGTACTGATTAATATGACGCGTAAATGTCGCGCACACCCGGCGATATCCCGCTGCAGACTGATGACACGCTTCCAGTAGACCGACTGTCAAATTCTGTCTCACTAGTATACGTTCACTCGCGCTTGGCACATCGTACCGGATGCGAGCGAGCAAAAACATCGCGCCCGTGGGTACAGAAACCAATATTGTTTATTTTTTTCGCAATTGCAGAAAATCAGGGTCAATGATTATTAATAATATTAGAGTAATTCGAGAAAAATTAAAAACTTGGGGTCCCAAATACACGGGCACGGCTAGATTAATAATGAATATAGGAGTTTTAGAGTATGTCTTTTTTGACAATTGTAAATATATGTATCTATCAGGAATATGACTATGAAAAATATCATAATTTCACAGCCTTTTTATCATCGTCTTGATATGTTAATTCCGTGACAAATTGAATTAGGCTGAATGGGTAGAAAACGACATTACGAATGTCATGTTGACAAATCGTACGTAGAAGAAAAAACGTGTTTATGAATTATTATGCACTGAACATGAATGTAAAATATTTTTTAGCATAGCCAATACATAAATAAGCCGATACATTATTAAATAGAATAATTAATTTATTCAAATCCATGATTGTTAGTGAATGGATACAAATTACTATTCTAATGTATTCCGTTTGATCGATAGATTAGTATTAATGTCGTGGGAATTCTTAGATTTATATTATTTCAAGTCATGTCGTTAATTATAACATGTCATTTACAATTCGTGTAAATCCATAATTTAAAATATTGTCAAATAATAAATGTTGTATTATATAATTCGATATAAAGCTGCTTCACATAGGCGGATCTCTTAGATATTATAAAGAGATTACGCCCCTTGACATTTCGTACAAAAATTTCCATACCCATTTTTCTAAATCTTATTATAAATGATAATTTCATGATCAAAACGTTTTTTTTTTGCTGCACTATTGTCTAAAATGTTATCATGTTTATTACCATGTCGTGATTTGGGGGCGTATATATTTTTTCTACACAATATTATGTCAGAAATGATTTGTAGGAATTAATCTCAAGAATTCGTGTATATATATGTCACTAGTTCAATTATGCTTAAAAAAATTGACCCCTAAAAATACGTTTTTTCATCCGGCTATTCAAGAACGATCGGTGATTTATTACTTTTGCCAAACAGTGAGTATGTAATATATTAAGTGTCATGTGTCGGTTTCAAGCGTTCTCTAATAAAAATTAATCAAGGGGTCAATTTGTCTGTCACACCGTAACGGAATTTTTTTTGAAAACGTATGAAATTTTTCGACCATTCCGTTTCCAATAATGAGGCTAGCTAAAAAAAATAATAAACGGAATCGTGCGGATAAATCCGTAACGATATTAAAATCAAAACATTCAAATGTTGCTATCTGTATGAAAAGTGAGAGCATAGAGAAAGTAACTACAGTAGCTTTTAATAATAATAGAGTCACGACATATGGGACTAATGAGTTCTGGGCTTATGGGCAAAATTCAAAAGCAATGTACCTTTGGACGATATTGCACGACATTCATCTCTAACGCAGATGAATTATAATTGACTTCCAAGTGCAATTCATCCCGAGATAAAAAAATAAATGAATCCACTCTTCAATTAGAATTAAATCCGTTGTTCTGTAATCCGAGTGTCTGTATTGATGTATCCTCCCAATTATACTAATCGGTTTTATTTTCCGTCAACATTAGCGGGCGGTAATTACTTTCCGGTCGTTCTGTCACATTTGACGTTTCGATCGGCAAAATGGCGGCGCGTCGCCTTCCCGCCGTTTTGTTTTGCGGTCCGATTCGAAATTGTCGAAATTGTCGAAGCACTTTTCGGTCACACACGCGGCCATTGTGCACACGGGCACCGTGTGAGAACTACATGATGTCTAATGGCGTAATGGCGAGCGCATAGTGTTGCCAGTTGAATAATAGGCTACGATTCCGTCGCCATTAATCACCGGCCGAATCTGAAAATCTCACCGATGACATGTAAAATTTCCGACGACAGCCCACACCGTCGATGACACACGCCGAACCCTATCATTTGGTGTCATCAAAGATGACCGCCTCTTCGGGACGTCATCGCGGTAATCGTCGTGTGTGAGTGTGTGAATAGATATGATTTTTTTTAGGTTAGGTTTTGTCGCCGCTTTCTATGGGAGGCTGAGAATGTTACGATATTACGTGAGAAATGGACACAATCACAATGTCCAATTATTTCTGTATGTTATGACTAGAAAGCGAAATTTTGATACCTAAAATTTTATTTTTATGCATTATATTGAGATAATTCATATACTATGGCATTTCCGATTTTTTTTCTATTAATTTCTCCGCTTTTACAATCGCATTATCATTGTTTGTTATGATACTATATCTTAATGTCAAGATAATAGATTGATAAATATGCTAAACATAGTCAAATCTATTTATAATGCACTTTCAATATTATAGTGTGCAAATAAATAGATTTATCTGAAGCAGGGGTTAGCAAACTCTGGTATACAAGCTTAGAGTGGATTTTAAATAGTGTAGAGCAATTTAAAGAATCGAAAAATTAATATATTGCCATATTCGATCAATGATAGAATATTATTGAGATTTTAACTCAAAGAAATGAATAGTGATCTGAATCTGATCAACGAGTTTGGCGTATATAAAAATCTGTCCAAAGAACTTTGCTTTTGCCTGTTCCTCAGAATGTTTCAAATATGTAACTTTATTAGGGAAGTACTTTTCTCTAAAGTTTTTGACATTTATACATTTGGTAAAGATTTCCTCGATTAATGTAGAGGATTCTTCTTCAATCTCCTTCTCTTCCAAATCTGAAAAAAGTGCATCATGCCTTGTGAGCCTCCTTCGCAAGTGGCTGATACTCCTCAGTGGTCAGCTCTTCCCTCTATCAACTCTTCCACATCACCATCACTCACATCCAAACCCACGAATCTGCCTAGAGGGACATACTGTCCCTCTAGGCAGATTCGTGGGTCTTATCCCAAACAAAGGTCTTATACAAAACAACATTTTTGGTGTCTAAACAAGACGTATATTAAGTTGGATTTATTTCAAAGAGATCCTTTATAGAGCGGTTTTGTATAGCGGGATCGGTAGTCCTTCCTATAGTGCTTCCTTTTAGAGCGCCGTTTTCTACAAAATGCATTTTTTTTATGCACAATTACATATTTCTACATCATGTAATACAATGTCGTGAAAGAAAGGTCAATCAATACCCTTTGGTTGACAATAAAATATAACAAAGTCGTTCAAAATATATCAATGAAAAAATTTTTGATGTATAGATTTCATTCAATTTACAAAATACAATTAAAAAAACCTAACCCCAAATTCTGTATGGTTATTTAATCTTCTATATGAGGAGTTTCTATAGTATGGTCTCTATTTCGGCGCTATTGAAGGGCTGACAGTATATTCGTGATAGTATCATCTAAATTTATACTACAAATTAGTGGATAATTATTATCTAATTTTAATTATAACATTTTTTAATCCATTTTTGTCCAGTGTTCCAATATTGGAACATTTTGTTTTTATCACCACTCTAATATTCATTGACGAATATAAATCGATATTACATTAGTCGATACCTGACAAGGGTGAGGAGTGTCTGGTACAGTATTTTTATAAATTTTGAAAAGCTCCTGTAAAGAAAAAGAAAATATCTCTTTTTTGTCATATATATTATTATGTGTAATTGAAAAATAAAATTAGGGCAAAAATGTGTCAATTGATTGTCCAAGACCTTGTAAAGATAGAAATTCAGAAAAATGTCCTATCCTACTTGCTCCATTTTGAGATAATGTTTGGGTAGTAAAATCATCTTTGAAGAATTTAATCAATGATTATGTTTTTTAATATTTCTAATTTTCCATAGCCATGGCTTGACTGAGCTAAGTTAATAGTCGAATAAGTGGCCGACGAAAACTATGAATTCAGGGAATTCTTTATGACACTGGCCAAGGGTTATGTAAGCGGAAGAAACCCATTAACTCCACATGTTTTGTAAAAATATTTATGTAGGTAGTTTGGCGCGTTGGAATTCATTAATTCAATACTATATATCCTGCGTCGAATAAATAATTGTAAAACAAATAATTTAAATAAGAAATGATATTAAAATTAACCAGTGTCGTGGTTTGACACTGGGGGGAATATTTATATTTTTTGCGCTAATTATATTCATCTAGCAATGAAGATGATTTCGCAACAGTTATAAAACCTTTCAACACATTGCGGTTTTAACGAATTATTAAAACGATACTTTTAAGTCGAATCTTTATTATACTATTTTTATATGCGGTTTTTACTATGCATCGTATTTGCCGCATTCAAAGAGATTTAATAAATTACACCATCATAGATTACATAAAATTAAGGTATTGTTATTGCATGATACAATATTGTTACATCAACAGGTCGTACATCCATATTTTATGGTATTATCGTTGGCCGTATCACAATTATGTAAAACACAATTTTTCTGGTACCATTCAAATATTTACATAAAAGCAGAAAATGACGTATTGTGTTACGAAAGTAATAATGCAGAATGGAAGACCGACCTTTTGACGATCCAGATGCGCACTGAACTGTAACTTATGGCTGACCTTTCGCTATATATATACATAACAATGTGTCAAAAGGGCAATGGCGACCGTAAAATATCATCATTTTTTATGACTTAAAAGTGCAATCGCTTTTGAAAAAAATGAGGGTGGCCAAATTATGGGGCTGCAGACATTTGACATGTTTGAATTTTGAATTGTTTAATTTTTTTTAATTGTCGATCCACCTCGTCTATCCTGTTACATCAGCCGGTATTGTATCGGCACCGGACGAACAGGAAGCGTCGCACATTCGTTGAATACTAGAGGCCCTCAATTCGATTCGCCCATTGTTATAAACTGGTTGGATTTAGATAACCATTGAGCATTCAAAGCAGTATCATTCGTGAATTGAAAAAAAAATGTTACAACAATGTGTGTGCGGTTATTTATTTGCATTCGGCACGTGGGTGGCGATTTATGGATTAATTTTTAGATTGTCAGTCAAATGGCACACGTTCTCTGGAAGCTGCGTTGGCAAATTTTTGGCAAACGCGTCATTGTTTTAAGATTTTTAAGATGGCTTAAAACGTTGTGAATCCGTTACACAATGCGATTAACTGATAAATATTTTTTCAATATAATGTGTATCGCGTGTTGGCCGAGTTGTACCGCTACCGCCTCTCGTGAAGGATGAATTCAATTTGATCTAGGAAGAATTTAAAGAATGCCAGGAATGCAGTTTAAATTACGTCGATTTTTAAACACAATACGTGCAATGTATGTAATGTTAACTAGTACATTCGTGTCTTTAGTCAATATTTTATATACAGGAAACGAAGATTGAAGCAAAATTTTAATTAGTACATTATAATTAACCCATTCATACCCGTAAATGCATTTAGTTAAAACCAACTTGTATTACTGCTACAAAATATATGACTGGAAATTTATTTATTTATTATTTTTATTGTTTTTATAACTGATTTATTTTAAAAAATCACGTATACATTGCGTATTGCTGCTTAATCGAAAATAATATATCGAAAAAAAGAAGATAGGAACCATGCAATAGAAACCCGCTCTATAGAAAGCTAGGGGCGTACAAATTTTAGGGGTAGGTTTTTAAAATTATATTTTGTTAATTTAAAGAAATCAATATATCAGACATTTTTCCATCCAGATATTTTTAATGATTTTATTGGCATGGACCTTTATTTTGCGACGCATTTTTTTTATATATTTACGAAATATGTAATTTGACCTTGAAAATTTAGCGTTTTGTAGAAAACGGTGAAAGCACTATAGGAGCAACTACCGCAGACGCCGCTCTATAGAAAGAAGCGCTATAGGAGGGTTGATTATATATATTAATATTTTTACACGAGCTGTGGATATATATCGTATTTATCATGCAAAAAAAATCGAACAACGAAAACAGAACCATATAAATAATTTTTAAATTTCATTCAATGTAGTTTTTGATTTAATATTAATTTCATATTTTGCCTATACATTTTTTTTATCCCCACTAAATCTCCATTGATGAGTTTTCTTCAAGGCTCTCTATAAGTTGAATGATACCTTTAACGAAAACATCTATATTGAATTGTTCAGCAAATAATCTATTGCTCCCTCCCTTATTATATAGATTTGATTCTTTTTATATTTACGAAAGACGTAATTTGACCTTGAAAATATGACGTTTTGTGGAAGAGGGAATGCCGTACACGATGCTCTATAGAAGGAAACGCTATATTACTATGTTTATTTTAGATTTTTTTTATAAATAAAATAAGCCAATATTGGAGATTTGCTTGATTTAGAAAATAATATTATATAACATTCAAACATGGATAAAAATTATATTTGATAATGTTTTAATATTTAATAAAGTTAATTAATTTTAAGTTTTCAAAAATAAGAAGAAAATATTCATCCATATTTCTAAACTTTGGTCTCCTGTAGGACACATTGGGCTTTAGCTAGGATATATTTATTTATTTATTTGACTACGATGAAGAAAGATTCTAAAGCGCCATTCATCCATAAAAACATTCTAAAGATGCAAGGAATGTGTCTCTCATACTAATATTCCCTCCAGTGTCAAACCACGACACTGGTTAATTTTAATATTATTTCAGTTGATTGAAATTTATATTATTTGCTTATAATTATTTATTTAACTCAAGATAGATGGCATTAAATTAATTGTTTCCAATCCGCCAAACTACCTACATAAATATTTTTATAAACATCCTAAGGTCTCTTCTTATTACATACCGGTGTTAAAAAGAATTCCCTGAATTCTTGGTTTTCGGTTAAATTACATTATCGAGATATATGCATACAAGCCATTACAGTGGCTGTGGTTAATATTTAAAATATTAATTTGATGCATTCATTGTATTAAATGTTATCATTTAGAAATACATGTGAAAGTATAACTATTTATTGTACAAAAATATTTTTAATATATTTATCAAAAGATAATTGAATACCATTTAATAAATAGCTTTAAAATGTGTATCTAAGTAAAGTATACAAAAGTCTAGGACCCTATGTATTATCAAAAAAAATATCGCTCATTTACTATGCTAGAGTCATATCGTCACTTCCTCCTCTTCATATCCTGCTGCGCATAACTAAACGTATTATCTAAAATTCAATATTATCTACGTTTTACATGAATAAATTATTACGCAGCATATAAATAAAACTACTGTCAATTGTGTACATTTCAAAGAAGTGTTGAGATTGATGATCGTTGCGATGCAATGATTGATGAGATGTAACCGAGATGAGACGTCATCAGCTGCATACGTTTCCAGATTAATCGTTTACGCTTCAATCCGATTTAAATAATGTCCGCGATCGTAATGATCTTATGAAATATGAAGACGTTTCCATGCCTATATTGATATTGGTCATAAAAGGCATAGCATACGTTAAGTCAATATAGATATTGGCATACGCGGGCAATAAACGTCCATCGAAATGAGCTCGGTAATCACCATGAGGTACTCAGGCAAACGACATGTACGCTCACGTTATTATCGTATTTAGTTCAAAATGAACTTGTTTCGAATAAATATATGCGTTACAGATAAAATATTTCGAGTTATGTTCAAGTAACGTCCATTATCCGGAGCTTTGACCTCGGCCTTTGTTACGTGTAGCCAACTAGCTGCACGCACCGACGAAAATTATCCATAAAACGTCGTTAATTAGATTATGCAGTATCATTTTTTTTTCTCGTTTTAAAGATGTAATTTTTCGTGAAATATGGTTTTTCGAAAAGAAACGACTAGGAGGATACAGTCGGCAGAGCGTGCACGTGAGGTCTCGTTTGGGAGAGCACGGACAATGCCTCTCGGAGTATAGTCATCATCAGGTGATTTATTCCGGTTCAGAAGCGATAACACCACATGACTCACCACCGTGTGCGTTCGTTTTGTTGGCCAATTGAAAAAAGCGGTCCTCTAACCCTGGCACGGATTAAAGATTTTACCGAAAAAAAAATGAACGGCTCATAGACTCTGCGGAGTTCATCAATTAAACGAAAGTTTAACGACCGATCGCTGAACCAAATAATTATTTGCTTATTTGTATGTGCAGAGTGTACGGCGTGCGTTCAAAGTCGCCGTATGATGTCACGGAAAAGTCTGGGACACTAACACATTTTGAATATTTTACGTATGCGTATGTGGTACACATTTCGAAATTTGAAGCTTAGCAATTTTATCGATTAATTGAATTCAATTCATGATTCTAAAGAAAACCTTCGCGAGCAACAAAAATCTAATTAGACACCAATATATAGAAATCTCTTGAGGTATTGGAGTGTTGTGATTTAAATCGATTGAAGAAGAACGCTTGCAAAGTTGATTCATCGATAGCCATTTTAAAAATTGATAAACTCGATGCTTAATTATTACAATATATTAATCATAATCAAATGAGCCGATTGCTTTTTTTTCAATTGTTATTGTATATAATTTAATACAGGGGTAGCCAACCTATGACGCATACGCCAAACCCGGCGCGTTGTACGATACAAGTGAAACATTGCAATTTACCAGTCTGGCATGGTAAAAGAAGAGAATCAGACATTTAAAAAGTTAAATCATAGTAAGAAAATCTAAAATTTGATCATAGTAAACTCAGTGTAAGTACTGATGGAGCGTCGTCAATGATAAGTAATCATAATCGTCGTCAATTGATAAATGACACCACAGCTTTGCTTGATGTGGTTTGGCATTTTTGTTGATGTTACTAGCTTCGAATTCGAAACTACAAGGCATCAATCATTTATTTCAAAGCTTAGTAAACAGAATTAATTTATTTATTTATATATTAATAGAAATTGATAAAAAGCTATACGAGATCACGAATCGTTAATTTAAATTTAAAGAGTTCTCTGCTGCTCTCAGTAACAAATTTAACACCAAACACTAAAGACAGACGAAAGACTAATTGGTGCTCCAATGAAATGTGTCTTTTCAACTGGCTTACATTATTAAAACGATCCGTCACGGCGGCTCGAAAACAACCACGTCTTCCTAAAAAGGTTTCATGTTATTTTGTTAAACTGTGTAAAGAGTGAAAAGAGGTGTTACAAAAATCGTCTTTAACGAGGGATGTGTGTATTTTCATAATGTAGGTAACCCATCTATAACACGTTGGATCCTAGAAAATTACATGTTATGTAGAACAGTGTTCTATGAGACCCATAGCAAGTACAAACAGCGGAGCAGGTTTCCAAAAATACTTCCAACAACTTCTAGTTTTAATATAAAAAAAAATAATATATCGACCCTGGAAAGCAATTTTGCTGTATCTCGAAAAAAATCGATATGGTAAATGGAATACGGCGTTAAAATTTTGCGTATTGTCTCCAGTCAATATACGATAAATGCTGTAAAAATATCAAAACTACAATTCTTTCAGTTCAGGAATTATTAACAATTTAAATCTTTATTTTATACGTTTTTTATGTAAAAATTGCCTTCCAGCGTCGATACGTATTGTGCAAAAATACAAAATATAATTATATTTATTCCTCATTGCATCTGGATATAATTAAACGACTTCTTCACTCTACGAAACATTTTTATCATTTGCGTCTTCTTCAAAAAATCTTTCATTAATCTAGCCGTGTCGATGGGGGTATATTGGGGATATTCAGTATTCGATTTTTCGATGATCCTTTAGTATTTATCTAAGTCTAGGAAATAAATATTAATCATTGACTTATATTGTGCGTAATTGCAAAAAAATAAAATAAAACAATATTCCTTTCTGTTGCTACGGGCGCAATGTTTTTTCTCGCTCGCATTCGAGGACATCGCCGTGTGCGCGTATTATTTACGCTTCATATTGATTAGTTAAAAAATCGTATCGATCAAATTATGAAGCATATCATTAATAACTATTTTTATTTCTTAGAATAATCGAAAATACATGAAAAATTCATCAATCTCTCGACTTGAAATGTTTGGGGTCTCTAATAGATCCCCTTCGGACGTTGCTGTTGTTTTCTAGCCGCTGTGACTGATCGCTTAAGTGGATGGGTCTGATTCAAGAAAAAAATATACTATTTTTTTGCGTGTTAGGTTGATACTGTGTTAATATTGGAGAATTGATAACGATAGCATCTGAAACGTGCAAAAAGAGAATCAAATATATATGAGTGACTGAAAAAAATTGTAGCGTCATTTTTTAATATATTATCATGTTATCGGAGACCGTGTATTTGAAAATAAGTTTTTTATATGCAATATATGAACAATTCATTTGAATTTCAATTAAAATTCATACCATTTATGAACCGTTGGCTATAAAATAATTACACGAATATTATAGTTTTGCGCAGTCTCTTATTTTATAAATGCTGCAGTATGTTTACATTAGCTTTATGATTTAAACACAAGACTTGATCGATTGCTTTACGTGTGTAATGGAAGTGGGAATGTAATAGGTTTGCATTATAGCTGCGCGTTGATGTCTTTAGGATATACGCGAATGTGTAATAATTCGATTTTATTACGATATGTTAATTTTTGCAGAGAACTTGATTGTTCTCTGAGCGCAGTACATCCAAGCCTCATATTATAACACGGTTTCATACAACACGCGCTGATGAATTGTGAAATATTTTTGTATAACACGCTTTATATAACACTATAAAAAAAAACAATAATTAAAAATGAATTAACATGCTTGATTTGTACGGCCATGGATAGCGATGACAAATCGTACTGAACATGTCGAGACTTCAATTTCGTTTGTTTCGTTACATTTATCAGTTGAGTTTTCTGCTTGTAGAGGATGGTTTGAAAATTTCAAAAAGCGATTCTCACTACATAATATAAAAACTCAAAGAGAAATTGCGTCGGCTGACATAGAATCAGACAAAAAAATTATAAAAAATAAAGGCTACAAACCAGACCAGATATTCAATGCGGACAAAACGGGATTGTACTGGAAAAGGATGTCTCATCGAACCTACATCAAAAAGCGAAAAACGTGCGAAGGGATTTAAGGTGGCGAAAGAAAGAATATCT